>CAUZXS010005576.1:0-25000 GCA_963585895.1 Sepioteuthis lessoniana | reverse complement strand
CTTTATTTTTAAAATTATTCACATAACTCTATTCAATCATTATTGCTCGGATTAAATTCCTATCGATAATTTTCAATCTATTCAAATCTTAAAATCCTTTTCACTGTCCTAATACAATGCCCATTGTAACCTGATTCTGTTAGTAATATTTGCATTAATTAATTAATTCCAGATTATTATTTTTCACCTTTAGTAGCATTTGCTATTAAATAAAATAAATATATATGATTAAGAAATCTGACTGAAAGTTGTTGAAAATAACAATTTATTTGTATAACATTTTGCTTATATTGCTATATCAGTTACAAGGAATTTTTTTTCTCCTTAAATGGAAATGTTGACAGGATCAACATGGAAACAGCCACTGGATGTTGTTTGGGAGCTTTTGAAATCTGGAAATGATTTGAAAATCTCATTATTATTAATAGCAAAAATATGTGCCCTCTGGGCATGAATATTTAACTTTTAATGTATTAAATTAAATTAAATTAGGTAGTTTCATTAGTCTTTCTAAGAACCTGCATAAAAAGATTTTTATTTTATTTCAATTGATTTCATTATAAAATTAAACAAGATTGCTTTTAATACAACTGAGAATAAAACAATAATATTAGAAGTTAACACCATCAAGTAATTATTTATCAAACCCAGTTTTGTTAAAATCTATATGCAAATAATCTGCACTATATACTATGTAAACCTTTATTTCTTAGTAATATATAATACACAATGCCAGATTTTAAATGCATTAATAATAGAGGCTATTTTGTGGCCAACCTAACTTTTCCAGATTTTAATAGACATTGCTAAAAAAATGCTAAATAAGATTAGATAATGGTTATTTAAAAAAACATTGAGGATATAATACAAATAACTGAAAGAATAGTGATGTTGGTGGTAACATAGGTTTGGTCACTGATCCATGATCTTCTTGAAAAAAGATTTGAGTTTTCACACCAGGACTAGCTGTTGGCCTTCCAAGTGACAAGTTTTCCTTAGTTCTCAGTTGTGCTGCGATCTGGGCTGTCTCAATCCTTAAATGGATCACTGGCTCTCCTACTAATTTTTTAGGTTCTTTGGGAGTGTTCCAAGAGTTCTGACTATAGTTAGTATCCTTGTCACCTTCATTTTACATAGTTTTTTTTGTTTTTTCTTTTTCCAGTTGTCTCAAAGTCTAGGTATTTGTCCATTTTTTTTTTTCTAGAGGGATTATTGGACATTGGCCTAGCGGTTAGAGTGTTCGCCAATGGCCCGGGAGACCTGGGTTCAATCCCAGGTCGAGTCATACCAAAGACTCAAAAAAATGGTACTTGATGCCTCCTTGCTTAACACTCAGCATTATAAGGTACGGATCAAGGGTAAAGTAGAGCAATCCAGGGAAGGAGTAGCGCCCTCCCCTACACCTTGGTGTAGTAGCTATCGAAAAGGGAGCCTTTGGGTTACCCTCGACTATGGTCGCCAAAGAAAAAAAAAATTAGATTATTACTGAGTTTTAACATCTTGAGGGGTTATTATTATAAGTTATTGCCAAGTCTGCTTTTTTGAGGGATTATTGAAGGATTTACTATTTAGATTACTGCTGAGTCTGCTTTATTATTACGATTATTTGCAAGGGATTATTGTTATCGGTTATTATTGAGTCTTGTTTCTTCAAGGATTATTATAGATTACTGCTGAATCTGCTTTCTCAAAGAATTATTATTACTACTCAGTCTGCTTTAATCTATTGTCTTTTTATATATTTATTAATATTCTGTTCTGTCTAAGTAGTAATAAAAACTGTATAAGTGAAGCAGGTGTTACATGAAGTTTTTAGTTTGAACTGATAAATGAAGAGTTTCAAAATCTTTGAACCTTTGTAGGTTTTTTTTACATGGGTATCCAATCAAATAAGACGAGATATTACACTTGATACTTTCCAAGTTCATGCTGATATGAAAAATGTTGCCCATGAACACTACATGAGAGTAAACAAAACTATATAATAACCTAATTTTAATTGACTTTTTAGTAGGGCTTAGAATATGCTGATAAGATACTCATTTTGGGGCTGGTATAAGACTATCTGATGGTGAAACTCGAGTTCTGGAGAGTGTGGAGTACCTCTTAATTGCTATTTTTCTCATGTTCACTCTGACCTGAAGTAATAATTGATAATATCTATTAGGGTTGCATCTATGGGTCAGATAGTTTTGAAAATTATCAATATTGGATAAAAAATATATGAAACCATAAAATTGCATATATGCAAATTATTTGTATTAGATAGGAATAATTTATATCATAACTGTGACTAAAATTCTCTCTCAAAACAGTTACACACAAAAAAAAAGAAAAAGATATAACGGTACCATGAATGTAATACTGTAACCTTGTGGCATAAAATAACATTAAATTAGTTGAGATGCTGTTAAAATCAATCAATCAATCAATTAAATCTGAAAGGCTGAAATTGTTTTAGCCATATCCCAATACAATGTTTGGGTAAGGCTTATTTGTTCTGCTTCAGTGGTGCTTCTTTGTTTAATTCAAGAGAAGTTCAGAAGGCGATTTCATTGTATTTTCAGTTGATGGCAATGGGAAATGTATATTGTTCTGGAAATCCAGAAGGATTGAATGTGTTGTAAAGAGCACAATTGTAGCATAGCCAGTGGCATTATTAGAGGGCATAGAGAGCTGTTGTTTATAGAAGGCTGTTGTCAGTGAGATAGTCAGTAACAATGTCGAGGAAGTGATTTGTTCAATTTTGGGCAATAACTGACGGCAAATCTTTGTTTGATGCCTTTCATTCTATTCGGTCCAGTGTGAATCTTGTATATCTGTGGTCACCAACAGGTCAGCTAAGAAACAACAGAACCACTGCCATTCAAATATATTAATGATACAATCTATACTGATCAACCTCACCCTCTGTCTATCTCTCTTAAAAACATCCAATTGCCCAGTTAGCTGAGGCAGAAGAATACACCAACTGCATTTCTGCAGAGGGGTAGGACCCCCCCGACCCATGAGTGTCCTGGATATGACACTAAGCAATCTAATGGCGTGGTTCTCGTAATGCTGGAGCTTTATGGAATGTGGAATACCCCTTCATTGCTATTGCTTCCAGGTCCATTCTATCCCGGAGGGTAGCACCTGATAGGGTCCTATCTATGGGTCAAATAGAACTAAAATGTGTACTTATACTAAACTGAATTGCTTGAAATAGAACTGTTTTGACTTTGTATGTGGATAGAAACTATACTTATACAAAGCAGAATTGTTTGAATTTGAACTGTTTGACTAAACTGAATAGCTTGAAATATTTTTGACACTTAAACTGTACTTATGCTAAAATGAATTGTTTGAGATAGAACTGTTTATTTGTGTAAAAATGGTTTTGGTATTAAATAACCTACAAGGGTTGATATGCCATAAAACCCAAACAGACAGACAAACTGATCAACTTCTCCCTGTTTGTCTCTCTCTCTCTCTTTTAAAACATCCAATAACAGTCGAGATAAACCTTTTGCTTATTTCTATCTCTTTCATGGAAGAATATGTGTATTGTTTTACCTGTTGGGACATGTTTGTTTATTCTTTCTTTTGAATACCACTGGTATATTGTACATATTAAATGCTGTATGTTCTCATATGCAAATTTATCTTGTCTTTCTGTTGTATTTGAGGTTAGTATATCACAGGTATACTAATATTGTCCCTTGGTTAGTGGGGACTCTACTAAATATCTTCCCTACTACCAAGCATTTATGTATTAGTAACACTCATCTATTTCAATGAGGACTTAAAAGTTAATAAACATTATCAAGAGATTAATTTTTATGAACTCTCCTGGTGGCTATTACTTGCAATAGAAGTGTAGACATAACACAATATTAAAAAAAAAAAACACTTTTTTCTTTGATTTTTTTAAAAAATTTTTTAATTTTTTTAATTTTTATTTTTTTAGTGGCTGGAAAAAAAGATGTTATAATTTTTGTTTGCTGCTAGAAAATTTTTCTGCCAGATATCTACTTTATATCATTAAAAATTAAAGATTTGGTTTAGCTAAGGGGTCAGTTTAGTATTATAATTGCATTAAAAAATCAAACCACTAATTAAAAACTTGAGTTTTGGAATTGTTGCATTTCTTCGTTGTTGAAATTATTGAAGAAAACACAAAACTTCGATTCAATGATGTTTTATTTTGGTGCGAGAAAATCAGGCTTTTACATCAAGTTGTAATTAAGCTTTGTTGTAACCTTAATTTTTGTGGATACAGGAGCGGAAATCGCTGAGTGATGTTCACCATGGATTCTAGTCTTCCACTCCTTGTCCCTCACGGACTCTAGTAGTCAACTGACTTCTTCCTCACGTCTTCCTTTTTTCAAACCTGCTACAAAACTACCATCCCTAACTCCTACTCCTTCTCTTTATCTCCTCCTTCCAAAAGAAGCGGTTCCTTATTTTTGCCGCCCAATTTTGAATTCTTGGCGTCAGTGTGTCTACATTTTTCTATTTTTAGAACACTCGCCAATCACCATTTTATCAACCTTAACAGAATCTTCAAAAACTAATGCGTTAAACATTTTGGAGGGGGTCACATTAGTAAAACACTTGTGGTGTAATGGACAGATGCTCATAGTGTAATGGTTATTATCATTGGAAGTGGACCTGAGTTCAAATTTTGAGTGAAAATGTTTGCATTTTAGAAAATATCTGAATCCAACCAGATATGGGAAAATAATGGGTCCTTTAACTTTGAAGTGGACTTGGCTACCCAAGTTCAAATTTTGATTGGATTAGGTTTGGTTTGGTTTCTTTGTTTAATGGCATATCAACCTTTTTAGGTTATTTAATGCAAAAGTCATTCTCCTAGAAGAACAGTAATGGTACTATTTAACCCATAGCTGGGAGGATAAGGGAGTTCATACCTTTCCCAAGGGTATTTGCCTGAAAGTGAATGTAATAGTGCGACTGGAATACAAACTTGCTTACTACGATTCCGCAGTACATTGCTTTAACCATTACACCACGAGGACACCCACTCAAATTTTGAGTGAGACTGTTTGTACTTTAGAAAATATCTGAATCCAACCAGATATGGGAAAATAATGGGCCCTTTAACTTTGAACTGGTCTAGGAAATAGAAAACTTTGCCGTGCAGAATCTCTCTCTCTCTCTCTAGTTCTACAATTGGTTTGGGTTCAAACACTACCCATGACATGCTATGTGAATGGCATGCAAGTCTCCATGACCAAACTAGGTTACAGAACCAGTTGGGGGGGGGATTAGTAACCATAGAAAATTTGGTGGTCATAACTCTTGCTGTACATAAATTATGCAATGACAGACATAAGCAATATTTTCCAGTGGACACATGAAGGTTGGTTGAATAGCAAAAAACTTAAATTAATCAGCTCTGTGTACACTGAATACCATTTATTGGAATTGCCAAGGGCAATGGCTGACTGGGATGGATGGCGAGAGAGTATCAAGGGAATCTGTGCTATCAGCATGATTTGAAGTCTTATTTTAAAAAAAGAAAATTTTGATTTTGAATTCTTCAAATTCAAGTTCAAACCTTGAATAATGGATTTCCCACAAAATGTTGAAATTAAAAGCAAATAGAAGTTACACAACTTTCATCTGGAAAGACTTGAAAGGGAAAAGTGTTCTCATCAATATTTCTGGAATTGCTGAATTCATCTGGGAGAAGATGATGATGATGATAGCTATGAGTGAGGCAAGAAAAAATAAGATTCATAACCACCAATTTAATTTAGTAGGGAAATCTTAAATTTTACTTTAACCCTTTTGCTGAGATGAGTTGAATTTCTAAATTCTAGTTGCCATGTATAACTATAGTCAAGGAGCACATGGGGTTACTGTAATAGGAAATAGACATAGTGACCCGAGTTCAAAACCTGGCAATAAGAGCTTGTGGATATTCCACTCCAAAACATTTAATAATATCAAAACAGTAACTTTCATAAATTGGAGTACAATTTTTTGAAGGCTTTAACCATTTTGCTGAGACTAGTTGAATTTCTAAATTCTAGTTGCCACTTATAACTATATTCAAGGAACACATGGGGTTACTGTAATAGGAAATGGACATAGTGACCTGAGTTCAAAACCTGGAAGAGGCAGTTTGCATTTCATGTAGCACTAATAACCTAGGAAAAGATATGAATCCAACTATTTTCTCTCTAGCTATGGGTAAATAGTAGGGCAGACTGATTTTGACTGTGTTATGGCAATCCTTGTAGGAGAAGGAAAACTCTGAATTCAAACCTGTTAAACTTGGCTTAAAAATTTGACCTTACATCACATCCTGCTCCTGTGGAGTAGTTGGGAGATACAGTCAAATTCTTCATGCCAAGTAATGTGTAAATGTAGTTAAATCTCATACAGTTTTTCATTTGTTGGTTTATATTTTCCACCTGCAGGGAATTTTGCAGGGGAAATTGACATTCAAGTATTTTATATCATAAAAAGTTAATTTTCTTAGAAATGAAAGATGCCAGCCTTTTATCATTTTGAGTGGAACAGTCTTCAAGCAAAACTGATATAAAGTATAACTTACTATATAGAATTTTATAGCATTAAAACTATCTAACCAAAAATAAAACTACTTAAAGGAATGTTTTATGTATTTACCCAACCCCTCTGTTATGAATAGGATGCAACACATGGTCAATTTTTAAGTGGAATCTAGCTGGTTTGAATTCAGTTTTTTCTTTTCCTATACTGGGTACAGCACTAAGATTAAAAAGCCCAATATAACCTATTTATCCATAGCTAGAAGGAGAAGAGATGGATTCATGCCTTTCCAAAGAGTGTAAGAGCAAAGTGAAATGCAAACAGCCTCACCCAGGATTTAAACTCTGGACCCCAAGTCCATTTCCTACAACTATAACTGTTTAATAGGCATTTTGTATTGTGGGTGTCTTGAAAAAAGTTGAAGCAGATAGGAAAAGACACTTAGGTTTACTAAAAAAATCCTACTTGTATTTATTTCTGATGTTACAAGTTCTTTTTTGGACTAGTTACATAAACAAGATGCTGTTTCTTGTTGATTAAGAAAATATTGATTCTTTGATAAATTGTAGCCTCCACTCATCCAATCGGGGAGGGGCTGTTTTGTTTATCCTTAAGATTTAGGTTGTCTTATTGCTCTTCTGGCACTCTTTTAAAAAAATTCCTTAGTTTTGTATCTAACTGGCTCTCACACCTGCATCATGAATTCTCATAAAAGACCTGTTGGTCTCGTATCAGGTGGCCACTATGTTACAGTTGTACTTATTTTTGGATTGCTACATATTCGTATTTTTGGTTACAGTTTCAATGCTAAAGACTTTGGTTGGAAATAATACATTTAACTTTCTTTTTTTTTTTTTTTTTTTTTTTTTTTTTTAAATCATATACCCAATAAGAAATTATAAAACTGCTTATCTAGGATTTAGACAAAAATTGACTTTATATTAAAAAATTGGTAGAGGTGTATATTTTTAAAAACTTTTTGGTTTGGTTTCTTTAGTTTAATGGCATATCAAACTTCATGTGTTATCTAATGCCAAACCCATCCTTGTGGAAATAAAGGAGTGGTACTATCTAACCCATAGCTGGGGGTTAGATTAAAGGGTTATATACCTTTTCCAAGAGTATTAGTCTGAAAGTAAGCATGATTGTAAGAAAGTTCAAACTCCAGTCATACAATGTTGCAATTCAGTATGTTAGCCACTATGCCAAAGGGACTCTTTTATTTTATCTTAAAAATTTGTGCGTGTGAGATTATATAAAGTAAAGTTGGTGACCATAGTTGAGGACAACCAGAAGGCTCCCTTTTCAGTAGCTACTATTATGAAATGTAGGAGAGGGCGCTACTCCTTTCTCTGGATTGCTCCACTTTATCTTTGATGTATACCTTATATTACTCTGTGTTAAGCAAGGAGGTATCAAGTACCATTTTTGAAGACTCTGGTATGACGCAACTGGGGATTGAACCCAGGTCTCCCGGACCATTGGCAAACACTGTGTGTGTGTCTGTGCATATATAGGTTGAAAGGGAATAGAAGATACTTAAAATCAAAGTATGCATTCTTATGTAAAATTTTAGAAGACAATGAACTACGTGAAATTTACTTTCCAGTTCAATTAGGGAAGGTTGGGGGAGGCGTTCCCCGGCCCCCCGGAAAATTCAAATACCTCTGATTTTGATGAACATAAAAACATAATGGATCAGTAATTAATCAAGTCAATTTCCAAAATTTCATCATCTTACAATAATATTCAACCCCCAATGCTGTTTATAACTCGACACAGAGCTTCTTTTAAAGTGCCAATGCATAAAGACAAAGCATGTATTCTAATGTAAAATTTTACGAGAAAGACAAAGTACATGAAATTCTCTTTCTAGTGTGATTAGGAAACTTAAGGGGGGAAACAGCCCCTGTGAAAATTCAAATACCTCTGATTTTGATGAAATTAAAATCATATTGCTGATATTTACTGGAAGTCAGGATCTATATATGGGAGTGTATACAAATTTGATTATTAGCAACTGGGAAATCATATTTCAAGTGTTAACTGATTTGATAAGTCACTATTTTAGAGTTTTGATTATTTCTAATTTTTTCTTTTCTAAATTCTTTACTTTCTGTATTTTTGAAAACATCTCTCTATACAGCTATGTCCTTAATATAAAGCTTGCCAGCAACATACTTGATTTGTTAAGTATAATAAATAGTTATAATGCTGATGTTGCATTACTATGATAATATCTTTTAATTATTAGTGTTTGTTGTGATTTTTGAATAAACATTACAATATGTATGTCTTTATAATTTTCCTCAAGCTTTTATTTACTTGCATATTACAAGCAAAAGCTGCAGTCTATGTGATGGATGCTTCAATTTATAAACCAAAATATTGAGATAAAAAAATCTGTATCAAACATAATTATATTTGGTTTAAAGGAAGTATCTCTTTTATACAAAACTGTCATTCCTTTCTTTTGAATTATAAGAAAGGATATAAATTCATAATCTACACGATCGTTAATATTTTTATTATTATAAACAGTATAGTAGACTAACATTATAATTTTTTGGTCAAAACCTGGAAATAAGAGCTTGTGGATATTCCGCTCCAAAACATTTAATAATATCAAAACAGTAACTTTCATAAATTGGAGTACAATTTTTGAAGGTTTTAACCATTTTGCTGAGACTAGTTGAATTTCTAAATTCTAGTTGCCATGTATAACTATAGTCAAGGAACACATGGGGTTGCTGTAATAGGAAATGGACTTAGTGACCTGAGATCAAATCAGGGATGAGGCAGTTTGCATTTCATGTAGCACTAACCAAGGGAAAGGTATGTATCCAACTATTTTCTCTCTCAGTATGTGTAAGTAAGTATATATATATATATATATATATATATATATATATATATATATATATATATATATATACACACTCACAAACTAGCAGAAAAACCCATTGTTCAGAAAAAGCACAGACAGAGGATGACCAAAGAGTAACCCAATTCTAAAATTCTTATTATTCTTAACTAATTTTACAAGAAATAAATTATTTTAAAATATTGAGTTACTTTTCCATCACCCTATATATAATTCCTTGTCGCTTATATTGAACACTTTTTATTTGCAGCAAACTACATTATTGCTTTTATATATATATATATATATATATATATATATATATATATATATATATATATGTGGTGCATTCAATAAGTTTCCAGACTTTTTTGTACAGGCATTTAAAATTGTCACAGACTCTTGAAAATTCACTATGTTATTTACTATACATCTTATGAGATGACTGACCAATTTTTATGATTTCAGCTTCAAATCAGCACCTACAGCAGGAATTCGAATACACCCTACTAAAGCCTGATTGTCACAGCCGGTGCATTTCAAAAATGCAATCTGGACGTGAGGACACTTTAGAAGAATGATAGGCAATAAAATTATTTTTAAACTTGGAAAAAATGCCACAGAAATGTATGGAATGCTTCAGACTGCTTTTGGAGCATCTTGTATGAATCAAGCATCAGTTTTTGAGTGGCATAAGAGATTCGAGGAAGGCAGGGAGTCTATGAGGGATGATGAGAAATGTGGGAGGAGTTAGGAAGTCAATACACCACAGTTGATTGGCTAAACGGTTAGGGTTACTATGTTGAGGTTTTAAGGGAGTTCAGGAAGAGATTCCTAGGGAAGAGGCCAGCACCCTTCAAATTGGGTCAGTGGCATTTTCACCAGGACAATGCACCAGTCCACAACTCCATCCTTGTCACAGACTATTTGACTAAGATGGGCATCAAGACAGTTTCTCACCGTCCCTATAGTCCAGACCTTGGTCCTTCTGATTTTTGGTTATTCCTTAAGCTCAGAGGCTGTCGTTATGAGACAATTGAGAAGATGAAAGAGGCTGTGATGAAGGTCATTGACATGCTCATACAAGAGGAATTCTATGGGGACTTCCAGAAGTTGTTGGAACAGTACAACAAGTGCATTGCAACCGGAGGAGATTACTTCAAAGGGGACTAGAGTTTCATGTGTGTACTATCAATAAAAGTGCCCATACGAAAAAAGTCTAGAAACTTATTTAATGATCCTCGTATATTTATAAAACCTTATGTAGTCAGCAAGTTAGTCTTTGAGATCATAGCTACTCAATTATGAATTTGATTCTCATTGGTTGCTCCATACTTGTGGCCTTGTGCCAAGGTAACCTGAGTAAGTAACAGATTAATGTTATTTGTCAAAAGCAAAAAAAAAAACAAAAACAAACTGCAGCTGTGGGCTTTTTTTTTTTTTTCTCTTGGAATGGAAGAACAATTCTAAAAGATGCCAAACTATTTATTTATCTTTCTCCCTTTGTAATTATTTTTGTGTGTTGGAGAGGAAAAACTGTTTATCTTAAAAAAAGAACTTACAAGTAACTAGTAGTTATTAGAATTTAATTACAGTGTCTGTTGCTTGCCACCAACTATATTGGAAAGAGAATACCAAAAGCAATAATCCATTTTACTGATGAGATGCTCAAGTAAAATGTTTATCTTGCTGTCTTCTTTATCCTCTATATGATTTTCCTGTGTTGGTGAAAATGACTTATCCTTCAAGCTATATTGTTTATGAACTTGTACATATGGTCATAGTTTTTTTTCCTTTCAGTCTCGCTTGTATTAATTCTTGAAGACTGACCATTTCTATCTTTCTTATAAAGGATATATTTCGGCCACAGAATGAGTTATAATACACGTGTCTAACCAAATTATTAGCAATTTACATATATATAAGCACTATTCTGTCAGTAACTTATATTAATATCTGACAACTGAAAATTCCAGTATTCCTTGTTCAAAATGCATAACCCATGCTATAAAACCAACTAAATCATATCAACCTTTGTTGGATTATTCAACTAAAGCATTCAACTGAGTAACTAAATAGTTTTGAGTAACTAATGATAATCATTCGTAAAGAATCATATCTTCAAGCTTCAAATATCTGTTCTTATTACTAATAATTTGCAGGGGAGCCCCCATGGTATAATGGCTTCAGTGCTGAACTGTGGTCTTGAAGTTAGCAAGTTCAAATTCCAGTTGCTCTATTACATTGACTTTCTGATGAATATTCTTGGGAAAAATATGAATCCCTCTATAGGTTAAATAATATCACTGTTCTTCTACAAGGATGGGTCTGGTATTAAATAACCCATGAATGTTGATTTGCCATTAAACTAAGAAACCAGACCAAACCTAATAATTTGCACAGTTATGAATTCAAGTACAATCGTATCTGTCTATTTTCAGAGTTACGTTGTTTCAAGTATTCCTATATAATACTGATAATTTTCAAACAGATCTGTTTGACTCATAGAGGGGACCCTAAAAGGTACTACCACTCTAGGTCAGTGGACATGGGAGTAATGGCAAGGAATGACTGTATACTCTGTAGAAGTCCAAAATTGGAGCCTTGCTACTTGATGGAGCTCAGTGTTGTACATAGGACATAAATGTTTTGTTTTTTTTTGTGGGGGATAGGGATATTATTTTTGGACAAAGATGATGGGGTCTTTTTTTTTAAGTGAGAGGCGGGGGAAATGGGGTCTTCACGCTGTAAGTAATGCTGGCAGGTATGGTACAGAGATAGTGTTGAAAACCAATTTGATAGTTTTATGCAAAAAAATTTAAATTGCAATATTTAAATCATGAAATTGCATTTCAAAATGTTAACTTAAATTCTATGAACAGTTTTCCCTTGGTTGTACTAACATTTTTGTGTGTGGAGTAGATTCAATCTACTTTAAAATACAAGTTCCATTCTACAATATTTACTGAGGACTCCCTTCTTAATTGTGGCACAGTTTGTTTTTTTTAGTCTAACTTGCTAACCACTACAGAATGTGAGGTGTCCAACAATCCATATTCACAATGAAAAGTGACTAAAAGATGAAAGAAATTAGTTGAAGAATTGATAATTATTGTAATTTGACAAATAAATATCAATATTTGTCTTTATGGTCTGTTTTGTTGAGATTAAGCTGAATAGGTCAGTATGTAACACACTATTACTATTTACTCCTTATTTTTGTAAAAGGAGACTCCTCTCAGATTAAGTAAGTGTATGCCTGAAATCTGTTTTTGAACATATTGACTGAAACATTCTGTTAGCAAGAAGAGCAATATCTATATTATATTATATTCTTGAACCTATCATTAATGTTTACCACACAAGGAAAGGGACAGCCCAGTCAGCTACTGACTGCATCTCTGCAGAGGAGTAAGACTCCCTTCAATAAGTGTCCTTCATATGACATTAAACAATCTGCTGGAGATTTGGGGAATGTGGAATACCCTTTCATTGCAATTGCTCTCAGGTCCATTCTGATCCTGAGTGGTAGTACCTAATAGGGTCCTATTTATGGGTCAAATAGAACAAACTGCATGCAAACAAATGACTAATATCCAATTGTGACTATTATATTTCAATATTTGAATCTATTTAACTGTGTGCAAAAAAGAGCTCAAATTTATTTAAGAATGTAATCAACAAAATGTTTTTACAAATCATATATTCAATATATATGTATTAAGATTTGGCATTCAAACCAAACTAAAACTAAATGGGGAGGGGGGAAGGAGAATGATATCAATGTCCATAAAAAAGAAAAGAAAAATAAGACCGACAACATTTCTGCTTTCCAACCTTCCTCACTCAATACTTTGTGTAAAATTTTACTCTTCCCTCCCTGCCACTACAAGAAACTAAGGTGAGGATGGGTGTCCTCATGGTGTAGTGGTTAAAGCGATGGACTGCAGGATTGTAGTAAGCGAGTTAGCATTCCAGTCACGCTATTACGTTCACTTTCGGGCATATACCCATGGGAAAGGTGTGAACCCCCTTATCCTCCCAGCTATTGGTTAAATAGTACCACTACTGTTCTTCTAGGAGAAGGGCTTTGGTGTTAAATAACCTACAAAGGTTGATATGCCATTAAACAAAGAAACCAAACCAAGGTGAAATTTAATGATATTAAAATGAAAATCATGATATCTAACTATGAAGAAAGCCAGGACATAGAGCTGTTGAATGTCTGACCAGATGAGATAACTCCAGGTATAGATAATTTTCAATTGAAAATTTTTATTTTAGTAGTTTCTTAATTTTTTTGTTTGAAATAAAGTCTTCTAAGAGTTTTAGCTTATTTTCAAATAGCACAAAGATGAATGTATAATACAATTAATAGTTTGATCAAATTTCTTGTAATTAGAATCTGAAAAGAACATGGGAATAGTAAAAGAAAATAAGATGACAAATTACTTCATAAAATCTTTATTTTAATGGTATCATCATTTCCTTTACCATCATGATTAAAAAAAAACCCTTTGAAATGACAGAATAAAATGATAGAATACAAGTATACTGTTGAACATATATATATACACACACACACACACACACAAACACCCTCCTCAATTTTTGTTTTTGTTTTGATTCTGAACTAATCATACCTGAATTTCATTTCTTTTAAAACTGGATACCCTGAAAATGGTTGGTTGATTGATTAGATTTTATGTTATATCAACCATGGTAGGTTATTTAATGCTAAATTCTGTTTTTTACAAGTGTGTTGAATATATGATTTGTAAACACGTTCTGTAGATACAGTCAAATGATCAGTTCTATTTCAAGCAATTCAACATCATTTGTTTGCACTCAGTTCAAATGTCAAACAGTTCTATTTGATCCATAGGTAAGTACTACCACTTCAGTTCAGGGTGGCCCAGGGAGGGATGGCAATGAAAGGGTACTCCACATTCCCCAAAGGTCTAGCATTACTGGAGCCTCATCATGAGGTTGTTTAATGTCATACCCAGGACACTTGTTGGGAGGAGTCTTATCCTTCTACAGATATGTAATTAATGTATTTTACAGCCCCAGCCGACTGAGCTTAATTGGAATGAATAATATTTGGTATTATTCTTAACCAATTGAAACTCTTAAGATATAGAATTGTAGCAGTCCAAAAGTAAGTACAATATGTGTCTACACACACAAAGAGCACCTCATGTGGTCTAATGGTTAGCAAGCTAGAGTAAAATACGATTACTGGTGAGTTCGAGTTTCATTGGAGGCCTCATATTTCTGGCCTTGTGCAAAAAGTTAAGCTTAGTAGTCGAAACACACTCGCACACACACATATATACATCATCATCATGTCGTGTCACTAGCATGGATATCCCTGACCCTCTCTCGCCACTTTTCCCTATCGTTCATCGCCTCTGGCAGGTATTCATGGCTACATCCCGTATCCTCACATAGCTGCTGAATGTATGTTCATGCTGGTCGTCCTGCTTTTGCCCGGCCATAAGTGGGGGTCCATAGGAGGTCATCACTTATGAGCTCGTCCTTGCTTCTCCAGCAGTGTCCTGCATGTCTGGTTCATCTAACTTTGACAGTTTTTGTGATGGGAGGCAGGTGGCCGTATAGTTGGAGTCTTGTGGGGTGTTGCCGCCAGTTCTGCTAAAAATGGTCTAAATCAGTAAAATATAGAGCTTTATGCACAAGAATGCAGATAAATATTATATTTCAATTATTAAATAAAATCAGGTAAAAACACTTCAAGTTGAATTCAAAAATGGTTCAGGCAAAATTGGTGATATTCCAAAACAAACTAAGATTTTCTCAAGAGTTTTTGAAAGAATTGTTTTCTAAGGTCAAATGGATTTTTCACAATATTGGAGCAGTTACCTGTTATTGGTAACAGTTGGGTGCAATGGATGATATTTAATTGAATTCCTGCTCACTAAGGTTCAATATTAGCATTGGTATATCCATTGATATACTAGCACTGAATAAACATAAGGAAAGATAATACTCCGCTACTTATTACAAGAATACAAATGTGTCCCAAAAATGAAATGTGTATATTGGACTATGATCATGCAGTTTACAAAAAGGTGTTTACAAGTCTTTCTTCAGTTTAATGAACAGAGATGAAAAGAAATGGTATGCCTAGTTTGTTTGGCGAGTGAGAGAAAAAGAAGGCAAGAAGGGATTCTGAATTCACATGTGACCAAATGATGTGATGTCACCTACCAATCCAAGAGGAACAATTATTTGTCCCCAACAGCAATATACATTGATTTTTCTTTTTTTTCTATATATATTTATTCTTTTAAATAATTTCCACATAAATTCTGTTAGTAGTCCCCTGACATTTTAGTGAGTTCAAACTGTAGTTGCATTGTGTTCACTTTCAGATAAATACTCTTGGAAAAGGTATGGACCTCCTTATCCCCACCAGTGATGTGCTAAATAGTACCACTACTGTTATTTCCCAAGGATGGCTTTGGCATTAAATAATATATGAAGGTTGATATGCCATTAAATAAAGCAATCATAAATATTGCCCAGCTGTGGAATACACCAACTGTTTCTCTGCAGAGGTGGAAGACTCCCCCAGTGAGCATCCTGGATCTGACACTAAACAATCTGATGGTGAGGTTCCAGTAATGCTGGAGCTTTGGGGAATGAAGAGTACCCCTTCATTGCCATTGCTCCCAGGTCCACTATGGTCGGGTGTGGTAGCACCTGATAGGGTCCTATCTATGGGTCAAATAGAACTAAACTGTGTACTTATGCTAAACTGAATTACTTGAAATGGAACTGTTTTCACATTTACACTGCATACTTATGCTAAACTGATTTATTTGAAATGACTGTTTTTGTATGTTAAACTGAATTGTTTGAAATAGAACTGTTTTGACATTTAACTGTGTAAACAAAAACTATACTTATAAAGTAAAAGTAAAGTTGGCGACTGTAATCGAGGGTGACCCGAAGGCTCCCTTTTCAATAGCTACTTCACCAAAGTGAAGGAGTGGGTACTACTCCTTTCCTTGGTTTGCTCCACTTTACCCTTGATACCTACCTTATAATGCTGAGTGTTAAGCAAGGCAGCATCAAGTACCATTTTTTGAGTCTTTGGTATGACTCTACCTGGGATTAAACCCAGGTCTCCTTTCTCATTGGCGAACACTCTACCCAATGGGCCAGTAAAATTGTTAACTGTTTGACTAAACTGGATAGCTTGAAATAGAAATGTTTTTGACTATGAAACTGTTCTTATATTTAAACTGCGTGCTTATGCTAAACTGAATTGTTTGAAATAGAACTGTTTGTATAAAAATGGATTTGGCATTAAATTACCTACAAGGGTTGATATGTCATAAAACCCAAACAAATAACCATAAATAGGAAGTGACTAACATTGAACTTAACTATTTTCAATGACCTTTTAAGTGTCTAATAAGTCCTACTTCAGAAATTCAGCTCTTTTTTTTTTTTTTTTCTTTTCTTTTTATTTATTTATTCTGTTTACCTTTTGTATTTACATATTTGTTTGTGAAAACCTGAAAATGTCTAAAGCAGAAATACATAATCACTTTCTAGTTTGAAAGAAGTTTGTAATTGACTTTAACATTGATTTATGTTTTATTTGAATTTAAAAATAAAATTTTTGCCTGAAATAAGTGTCTGGCCTGGTAACGTTAGATGCATATTGACGATGGCAAATTGTATAACAGTCTGTTTTATTTATTTTTTATTTTATTTTATCTTTATTTTTTTGCTTATGTTCTTTTGAATGTTTTCTTGTTGAAATTGCAGAGAAATTACATGCAGAATTGCGTTTTTAGGCTTAAAATTAACTATTGAAATATTGTGAGTTAGGGTAAAAAAAAAAAAAAATCAACTCGATTTAAGTATCTAATTTTGTCTCAAGAAATTTCAAAGATTCAAGTTGAAATGGAGGGTGGGAGGAAAGGGGAGACAAAAGTGTAGGGAGAGATAGAGAAAGAAAGCAATAGAGAAATATAGTAGGAAAGAGAAGAGAAATTCCTCTGAAGGTGAATCATCCAGGTCATTGTTGCTCTAAAAGCTTCTGATATTTCACTCTTATTCTGATAATTATGCATGATTCAACTTCTGTCTAATTTTGAAGGAAATGCTGATTGCTTAATAGAATTACATGAACTGTTCTTTAGAAACATGATTGAAATTTGCCAAAGATTTGTTTTTGCTTTACTATTTAGTAATGTTTCATTATTCTTGTTAAACTCTACCTAGTCTTACTCAATCTGTTCTTGTTGCACTCTCTCCAGGTCTTACTTGGGCTGTTTTAGTTGCCCTCTACTTGGGCCTTATTCAGGTCAGTCTTGTGACCCTTTTGTTGTCGTATTTCTTCTGAATATTCCTCATTCTTACTTAGTTCTTTCTTACACTTTTTTTTCCTCTTTGACTTTTCATCAGTTCCTCTCACTTATCACTTTCCCTTTTATTTTGTATCTTTCTCTGCTCTTAAGATTTATTTAATATTTTGAAGATACTATTTACCCAACCCCTCCGCTCGGGCAGGATATGACACAAGGTCAATTTTTAAGCCGAGTTTAACAGGTTTGAATTCAGAGTTTATCTTCTCCTACAACTAGTTGCCTCATCAAGGCTGAAGAACCTAGTCTGTCCTACTATTTACCCATAGCTGGAGGGAGAATAATTGGATTCATACCTTTCCCAAGGGTATTAGTGCTATGTGAAATGCAATCAGTCTCGTCCAGGATTTGAACTCGTGTCGCCGTGTCCATTTCCTACGACGATAACGACTACACCATATTTTAAAGATAGTGTGTAGGCTTCTTGATTTATTTTCCCTCTTATCTACAATTGCTACAAGTTATATAGGAAACATAAGTTTCCTGTATAATGAAATATTTTCTTGAAAACATAGTCCTTGGAAATTCCTGCTAGTGTGGGCGAATGCACTTTGCAAGTTTCTGGTTATTTTGAGAAGCAGATTTTGTATGGAACCAAGAAATGTAATCTTGTTTATTTTTCCTTTGCTCTTTGGTTTATTACTTCTTCACTGATATACCATGCAGTATCCCAAAATAACCAGAATTATTTACTCCTTTCTGGTCATAATTTTGAAAAACTGTTGGTCATTTCAGGATTGTTTCCACAGACTGTGGTCAGCTCTGTTGGCAAGGCTTAGAATACACTCACTGTACCTCTGTATGGGGGGTAGCTTAAGATCCTCCCCTCCCCCTAAAAAAAAAAGACAGTCTTTGATATGATATTAAACTGCATCAGTCCAGTCGGCTAGGCTGTAGAATTCACCAATTGCATCTCTGCAGAAGAGTAAGCCCCCCCCAACCTCCTCAATAAGTGTCTTGGATATGACTCTAAACAATCCTATGGTTAGGCTCCAGTAATTTGGAGCTTTGGGAAATGCAGAGTACCCCTTTATTGCCCTCACTCCCAGGTCCATTCTGGCCTTGAGTGGTAGCACCTCCTAAGGTCCTATCTATGGATCAAATAAAACTGTTTGACATTTAAACTGAGTGCTGACAAATGACTTATGCTAAATTGAATTGTTTGAAAAAGAACTGTTTGATCGTTTAACTGTATGTGAATAAATGACTAATGTCTAATTGAATTGCTAGTGGTACATAGCAATACTTGGAACCATTTAACTTTGTTGACTTATGTTTACAAATCGTACATATCTAATATGTAGGAATAAATTGGATCTAGCATTAAGTAACCTACAATGGTTGATATGCCATAAAAGCAAACCAAACCAAACTGTATGTCATAGTGAGACTCCAGTTCTGGTAAGTTTGGAGTACCTTTTTGTCGCCATTACTGCCAGGCTCACTCTGACTTAGAGTGGCAGTACCTCTTAGGGTCCATCAATGGGTCTAATAAATCTGTTTAAAAGTTATCAAATAGGAATACTTAATACCATCTAAGAAAATCATTTAATGAAGGGTGAGTCATTTTGCAATATGTTGGTAATGTGAGGCACAATTCAGTAGCTGTGAATTCTTTTGTCAATGTCTTGAAGGTGACAAAATTACATTGGACTGTGAGATCCTGAGTTCACTTGATACTCTCTAGGTGCTCCTTACTGGATTTGCTTCTATGGGTTGGAGCTCAGCCTCAGAATCTATGATTTTAGGCTTTCCTGACTTTACCTGATCATTGAGGTTTTTGTGACCCAAACAAAATTTCTTGAATCTTCTGGTTCCTGTACTGTGATCAACTGTGCCTTCACCTTTCACACAACAAATGTTTTTTGGTTGCTTCTACACATTGTGTCTCCATTCAAACTTATTAAGCACAAGTTCCTGAATTAGACTATATTGCACATTGATCCATGAAACTTTCAAATTGCTCATCGTGTAGAGTAATGGATGCGTCAAAACACAAACTACCTACCACAGCTTAAATTGCTTCAGTGATTTGATTTGGTTTTATGACATATCAACCATTGTAGGTTTTTTATGCTGAATCCTCTTTATCATATTTACCCAACCCCTCCGCTTGGGCAGGATATGACACAAGGACAATTTTTAAGCGGAGTTTAACAGGTTTGAATTCAGAGTTTTCCTTCTCCTAGACTAGTTGCCTCACCAAGGCTGAAGAACCCAGTCTGTTCAACTATTTACCCATAGCTGGAGGGAGAATAATTGGATTCATACCTTTCCCAAGGGTATTAGTGCTCTGTGAAATGCAATCAGTCTCATCCAGGATTTGAACTCGTGTGGCTGTGTCCATTCTCTACAATGATAACCATTACACCACGAGCACAAATCCTCTTTTTATATAGATATATATATATATATATATATATATATGATTTCTAAACAAAATTCTGAAATGAGCCTGAGCTCTTTTTTGGACTCACTTAAATGGTTACAAGTATTGCTATATGACAGTCACAATTTAACATCAGTCATTTGTTTGCACACATTTTTTTCTATTTGACCCATAGATTGGACCTTATCAGATGCTACCACTCTGGGCCAAAGTGGACCTGGAAGTGATGGCAATGAAGGAGTTCTCCACATTCCCCAAAGCTCTAGCATTCCTGGAACCTTACCATCAGATGGTTTAGTGTCCTATTCAGTACGCTTGTTGTGGGGAGGGAGTTTTACCCCTCTGCAGAGATGCAGTCAGTGTATTCTACAGCCCCAGTGACGTGATATGTGTACTGCAGACTAGCATGTGCAAAAGTACCGCAAATTTTTTTACTCTCCTTTGTATAAATAATACTTACTTGAAACTATGATTGTTTACTAGGGATTATTATTATTATTAACTATTTTTAAATTCATTTTCCATGTTTTTTTTTCTAAAATCAAATCTTATATCCCAAGGAAGATTGATCAAAACATAGTAGTAAAAAAGAATAAAAATAAGAAAATTTAACAGCATTAAGATGCACCCCAATTAAGAAAAAAAACCCAAAGTACTAATATTAAACATGATGAAAATGATATCATGAATATTATTAATGATAACACTTTTAATCTGCATAATAAACTTTTAAATTATGACAATAGGTAGATGAAAGTTACTCTAAAGTCTAAGCTAATAGTTGTTGGGTAGCTAATTTCTGTTGACTATCAGGCATTTCAAACCTGCATATGGCATATAAGATGCATAGGAATTTTAAGATATTTTTTGTAAAAAAGTGCACCTTATATGCCATTAAATATGGTAGTTTCAATGATGTAATATATAATGGTTACATGTCTGAGAAAATAAAGACAAATATATTCAAACAATGGGTAATCAGAATTTTAAGTCTTAATTTTTTTTTTTGTTTTTAAAAAATGTTTTTTAGTTTTTATAAATCCTAATATGAAGATCATTCAATAAACAAAGGAATTGTTTTTGAAAAAGGTAAAATAATTTTTTTTTCCCACTTATAAATGTAAACTCAATATTGTTTTGACATAATTTCAGTCTTGTAAAAATGGTTTGAGATGATGATTTAAATATCTTTAAGCTTGATCAGAGGTGTGTCATCAAATTTTTGTTGGCTGAGAAGTACAAACCATCTGAAATTTACAGAAGAATGTGATGTGTGGAGAAAAAAAGACACATATAAACATGGGTTTACCATTATGAGCCTGAGTTGAAAAGACAGTCTGTAGGGATGAAACACTGACTCTCGAGTAAAGAAAAAGTTCTGGCCAGAGCAGTCAGTAAAGATCATGTTGACAGTATTCTGAGACATGAAAGGACTCACCACTATTGATTTTCTTTAAAACAGTGTTTCCTATTACCAACTCCTTTGGCAATATTCCCCATATATATATATCATCATTATCATGTCATGCTGGTAGTACAGATTTCCCTGACTTTCTCTTGCTATTCATCTCTATCTTTGATTGCTTCTAGCAGGTCTTCAAGACTAAATCCTGTGTCCACACAGAGCTGTTGTAGATAATGAAACTGACAAGGTTGATTATGGAATTAAAGGAAATGAAAAACAATTTTTAAAAAATAAATAAAAGAATTAAATAGTTAGACTTTAACCAAATTAAAACTTAAGGAATATACATGGGAATTTTTTTTGACCCACAAGTTAAACCTCAGAAGCCATGGGAAGCAACATGGTGGATGTGAAGTAAGGTAAATGAACCCAATGTTGGGTCAGTAGCATGGTTCATCTGATGCTGGGTTGAAAAACCTCACAGTTCAATGACCTGGATCAGATAATTCAGTTAGGAAACTGCTGCTACTCATCTATAAAAGTGGTGTCTATTGATGAGATTAAAATACAGCTATTTAAAGATTACCAAGACTCTCACTTAAACCTTATATAACAGGATTGGTTGAATACAACGGATTGTTTCTTTTTTAAAATCATTAAGTGAAGATGTTCAAATCTTCTCACTAGTCTTTTGTCTGGGTCAAGTTAGTAAAGTAAAAAAAGTACCCTATATTAATCTAAGTGCTTTCAACCATTTTGTTGGTCATCTTTGGGGGTTGTGTTAGATTGTTTGTTGCTGTGAGTTTTGATATTTATTTGGAGTGTTTGTTTATTTTTTTAAAATCATAGATGGGGTTGGGTCATTCTCATAACAACAAACGATCTAACACAACCCTTGAAGATGATCAGTGAAATGGTTAAAAGCACTTGGGCTGGTATAAGGTACTTTCTTTACCAACTTGACCCAGACATAAGAAGACTAGTGAGAAGACTTGGACATCATCACTTGAAGATTTAAAATAAAAAAATCAAAAAATCTGCGGTATTCAATCAAACCTCTTTAGATAATGATTTGCTGCTAATTATACTGTATATATAATAAATATATATACATTTTTTTTCCTATTATATATGCATAGATATAAATGTGTTTGTCTAAATTCTTGCTAAAAGCAAAGCACAGAGTTCTTGTAAGAATTAATAAAAAAAACAAAACAAAAGGTTTGGTTTATCATTTTGCTGCACTATTGAAAGCAAGATGCAGAAGATGAGAGAAATTATCTCTTTGATTTTCTGTTTTTGAAACACATGAGAAAAGCAAGGTGTAAGGGGAATTTGCTTGCTGACAACAAACAGATAAATCTGTTAGCATCAAAGACAAAGCAAGCCCCAGAGGAGATGCTACACTTTGAAAAATCACATTTAACTGTGTGAATTGCTTTTAAGTGATTAAATCAACAAATTAAAAAAAAATCTGGTCATTTCATTTGGAAACTGATTTCTATATTGGCATTATAAGAATTAGTAAGTAATAATCTCCCATATAATTATCTATACCAGTGCTTATCAAACTAATAATTTCTATATTGGCAATATATAAAGTAGTTAGTAACAATCTCCAGTATAATCATCTATTCCAGCACTTATCAATCTAATGATTTCTATATTAGTAATATATAATATAAGCAAGTTGACTGATCATCTTTGAGGTTAACCTAAAGGCTGTCTTTTCAATAGCTACTACACCAAGGTGGAGGAGAAGTCGCTACTCTTTTCGTTGGATTGCTCGACTTACACTTACCTTATAATACTGAGTGTTAAGCAGGGAAATATCAAGTACCGAGTCTCTGGTGAACACAAACCATTATGCCAATGGGCTGGTAATTATATACATACACACACAAAGAGAGAAGATAAACAATGTAAATGTATGTAAATTTTTTTATCAATCAATATCAATTTTTCTTATCTCACCTGGCTTTGGCTTACATAAAAATCCTTACTAAATTGTTTGATTTTACTTGGGTCCTATCTTAAAAAATAAAAAATAAATTGCAATACTGAAAGACAATGGTATCTTTCTTATACCCATGTACAGTATGTGCATAGTCTGAGTATCTTTGATTCATCCCTGATTTTTGAACCTGTCATCTGTAGAAGTGATTATTTAATATAAACTTTTTATATTATCTATATTTTTAAAATTGAATAAATTGAAATGTGTATGTGTATGTGTTTATATATATATATATATATATATATATATATATATATATATATATATATATATGATTTTAATTCAGTTTTGTCTTTAGGACACATAGCAGTTACTAAACATATCTAAAACAGTGCTAATAAGATTTAAAAAAAAGAGACATCAACACACAGCTAACGAAGGCATGGACAGCTATCGATATGCTTTTGATCATATGAAAATCAGATCTGACCGATAAAATGAAACGCAGTTTTTTCCAGGCAGCGTTATATGGATGCACTATTTGGACGCTAACTAAACGGCTGGAGAAGAAGCTAGATGGCAATTACACAAAAATTTTGCAAGCAATATTGAACAAGTCCTGGCGGCAACACCCCACAAGGCACCAGCTATATGGCCACCTGCCTCCCATCAAGAAAACTATCCAAGCTAGACGAACCAGACATGCAGGACACTGCTGGAGAAGCAAGGACGAGCTCATAAGTAATGTACTCCTATAGACCCCCGCATATGGCCAAGCAAAAGCAGGATGACCAGTTCGAACATACATACAGCAGCTATCCGAAGATATGGGATGTAGTCCTGAAGACCTGCCGGAGGCAATGAATGATAGGGAGAAGTGGCGAGAGAGGCTCAGGGATATCCGTGCTAGCAGCACGACATGATGATGATATACCTTGTATGGTGTAGTGTTTAGCAAATTAGACTAACAAACTAGTCCTAATAAGTTTAAATATTTTCTTGGCTCATACTTCTTAAAACAAAGGCAAATAACTGTTAATATGAATGTTTATCCAATCCCTTTGCCACAGGTCAATTTTTAAGCAGAAGAAAGTGGGTTTGAATTCTGAGTTTCTTTTGTCTTAGACTGGTGGGCATACCAAGGCTAAAGAACCTAATCTGCCCTATTTTTTAAAACTTTTTTTTCGGATTTTTTGCTCAGTAATCGGAGTTGGTATTGAACTGGTCGTCCTGCATTTGCTCAATAATCAGTTGTATTGAAATGCCACCATGAAATTAGATATTTACTTGGCAATTTGACATTGGACTTAATATATCAACCACATAATCATCATGTGACTCAAAAAATATAAAAAGTGCACACTTGAAAAAAGAGTCAGGCATGTTGAATACCAGCTAACCTGAGGATCAAAATCATGAAGCACTAAGTTGTGAGTTATCATCCTGTTTTATATCT
>CAUZXS010005575.1:2500-102449 GCA_963585895.1 Sepioteuthis lessoniana | reverse complement strand
AGAGGCCTGTTGGCTGGGGTTGGAGAATACACTGACTGCACTTCTGAAATGGTTTAAACACTCCCTATCTCCCCCACAAGAGCACCTGTTGGTTGTGGGTGGCAACCCATAATGCTTGAGGTTGGGATCCTAGTGGCTGAACAGTTAGTGACCTGGCAACCAAAGTGGTTAAGTGACTTAAAGCACTCCACTTTAGCTTGGACTGGGCTAGATGGGCAATCAGAGAGGCTCTATCTGATCAATTGGCTGGTCATGTTAAGCCCTAGCACTTACGATTGTCCTGACTGTATTCTTCAAATTGCTTTTATGACAAACAAGTGCCAACTCTATTTTATCTTTAAGGTGTTAGAACACAGTGACTGAAGGTAAAATGCACTGTTAAGTTGAGTGCAAAAAAAAAAATATTGAATTAAATTATTAGTGTTAGCAATACTTGAAACCATTTAACTGTGTGCACACAAGTGAGCTCTAAATTGTTTAGAAATAAAGTTTCCTACAAACTATTCACTTACAAATCATATAAATGAAATTTGGCATTAAATAACCTACTAGAATTGATATGCAATTAAACCAAATAACCTACAAAAGTTGATATGCCTTTAAAAAAGATGTCAAATCTTCCTTAATAGAAGCATCACATGCACTGCTATCTCAATAGGAACATAACAAGTCCATAAGTTATCTAGTAGAAGTAGAATAACTCATTGTTGCTTGGGGTAAAAATAATATGCTCAAGCATAAACAAAAATTAATTTTATTTGCTCTCTGTATGAATGAATATTGTACTACTTTTTCTTAAAGTGTGTGTGAGATAAAATCCTTAATATATTTAAGCAGCAGCATAAAAGCTTGTAATTTTTTTCTTTCAGACCCCTAGCATACAGTACCCTTGCTGATTTAATTCACCATGTCCGACAAAACCTACCTCTGAATGACCTCTCTTTGGCTGTGAATGTTTTTGCCAAGAATGTACATGATGAATCGCTTCCGAGCAGTATACAAACAATGTCATGCAAATTACTTCTCAATCTTGTTGAATGCATTCTGACCAAGAGTGATCAAGAAAGTGGGAATGTGAGTATCTGTTTATGAATCCCCTCCCCCATATGCTATGTTTGAAGGTTGCAATCTGTATAAGTACTTGATAAAAAGCATTTATAGGTAGTGTAATACAGAAATCAAAACCATCTATTTCTACTAAGTTCTACATTTTCATAATCCACAAGCAATACAAATACACTAAAAAATTGGATTGTAATGCCTGTTTAATTTTTGATTTTTATATTTTTCTTACTGCAACTTGCACTTATTTCCACAAATCTCTTCCCTGGTTTGCTTGCAATAAAATAGATGTGGAGGAACTAAACCATAGTGTAAATGAGCCCAGTCATCTAGGTCTACAGAATACACTGACTGCATCTCTGCAGAGGGTATTTCAAACAATTCAGTTTAGCATGAGTATGCAGTTTAGTTCTGTTTAACCCATAGATGGGGCCCTATAAGTTGCTACCGCTCTGGGTCAGAGTGGACCTGGGAGCAATGACCAGACCCTCACCATCAGATTGTTTAGGGTTATATCCGGGACACTCGTTGGAGGGGGATTCTTACCCCTCTGCAGAGGTGCAGTTGGTGTATTCTATAGCCCCAGCTGACTGGGCAACTCATCTTTTGGGCAAATAGAACTGTTTGACCATTTAAACCATGTGCAAACAAATGACTTATGTTAAATTGAATTGTTAGAAACAGAACTGTTTGACCACTTAACTGAGTAAACAAATGAGTCTAATTGAATTGTTAGTGATAAATAGCAATGCTTGTAACAATTTAACTGTGTGCAAATAAAGTGTTGAAATGGAATAATTAGTGTTAAATAGCAATATTTGTAACCACTTCAATCTGCCAACAAATGATTAATATTGAATAGAATTATTAGTGTTAGCAATAATTGAAACCATTTAGCTGTGTAGAAACAATAGCAATACTAATGTGCAATTAAGTTAGTTCTAACACATTTAAAAATGAAATTATCTACAAACTATTCACTTACAGATCATATTTGTATATCCATTTAAATGTGTAAACAAATGACTGATGTTAAATTGTGACTGTTACATAGCAATACTTGAAGTTATTTAACTTAGTTCAAACAAGTGATTTAATAGATAATAGAATGATTCATATTTGATAGAAATACTTCAGACCATTTAATTTTATGCAGCAAATGACCTCAGGCATGTTTAAAAAAAATGTTATCAACAAAATGCTTACAAATCTCACACACACACACACATATATATATATATATATATATATATATATATATATATTGCCAACTCTAGTTGAGGGTAACCTGAAGGCTCCCCTTTCAATAGCTACTACACTGAAGTGTAGGGGTGGGTGCTACTTCTTTACACACACATACATATATATATATATATATATATATATATATATATAGGATTTAGCTTTAAATAGCCTACAAGGGTTAGGATGCCATAAAACCTAATCAAATTAGTGTAAACTTTATACTAAAAGTTTTTGGCACTCTCCATAAAGGTTACACATGTTAAAAAAAAGAATGTTCTTGAAAATCTCTTGTCAGGGCTCTCAAAGGAACGATGAAGCATGATGTCACTCAAAACAACATAAGATGGCCCAGTCGGCTGGGGCTGTAGAATACACCAACTGCACCTCTGCAGAGGGATAAGACAAAATGAGTGTCCTGGATATGACACTAAACAATCTGATTGTGAGGTTCTAGTGATGCTGGAGCTTTGGGGAATACAGAGTACCCCTTCATTGCCATCACTCCTAGGTCCTCTTTGGCCTAGAGTGGTAGCATCTGATAGAGCCCTTTCTATGGGTCAAATAGAACTAAACTGTGTACTTATGCAAAACTTAATTGTTTGAAATAGAACTGTTTGACTAAACTGAATAGCTTGAAATAGAAATGTTTTTGATAATTAAACTGTGTACTGAATTGTTTGAAATAGAACTGATTATTTGTATAAAAATGGATTTGAATTTAAATAACTTACAAAGGTTGATATGCCATAAAACCCCAACCAACCAACATAAGAGCTGTTTCTTTCTTTTCTGAAAATATATCACTTATAGTTTTGTAATTGATCAAGCTGGTAAATCACTTCAAGAGGGTAAGGTGGTGTAAGCAAAGGAATGCCTAATGATTTTAATTAGGAGGTTGCAGTCTGAAAAAAGTGTAGCCATTATTAAAAGATTAAAAAATATAAATGTGGTAAATTCACCAAATACCACATTAATAATACTATATACAGCAGTGTTAACAGGTAAACTTTTCAATGATCCTGGATATTAGTTAAAGCTAAAACTATTTTGAAAATAAAATCAACAGCTAAATATTTCATTTTCCATCTAACTTCATAGCTAGATATGTATACATATTATAAAATCTCCCAAGTAGGGTTAGGATGCCAAAAAATAGTTGAAAAAAGCCATATTAATGAAAATTAGCTTAAAAAATTGCTCCAATTGATAGGAAGTGTGTATTGTAACTCAAAAAGTCCATAAACTTACAAACTTTCATTACCTCCTTATCCTCATAGCAATACATGTATTGTTTGTGGTAAAGATTGCAAATCAAGTTCTGGATTAAAGATATAAAGATTCATAAAATGATCTTCCACAGGTGGATCCCATCAACCCTGTACAGAATTCAAGCCATGTTTGGTTATATTTGTCTTAAGCCTTGTAAGTCACTTCAGCTTATGAACAAGAAAAAGTTATCAAGGATGTTTGAATTATATGGTAAAGGTCGCTATCATTTGTCAAGATTTGGTAGTCATTAAGAGCACAGATAAGACTTTAATCTTGTATATTGTTGGTGTTCCTTTATTTTTAAATTCAAACCATCTTTTCTATTCTCCACCTGCACCTGATTCTTTTTTTTTTTTTTTTTTTTTTTTTTTTTTTTTTTTCTTCTGTGAAATTCGAAATGTTGTGATCAATAAATTTTAATTTAAAAAATTTTTTTTATTGAAGGGACGTGAATTGTTTATGCGGATGCTTGAAGTTTTTGTCCTAAAATTTTTGACCATCTCAAAATCTCAATTACCACAAATATTGCAAAAATGGTGAGTTCACTTCTCTAATATAACTTGATTTTAGAAAAATATCTCATTGCGAAACAATTTGAGATGTTATTTTTACAAAAGAATCTAAAATGATTTTACAAATTGCTTTTTATAATATTGTTAGGGTTAATTTTGCAGTTTGATATTTTTAAATTCCTTTGTCCCACTTTGTGTGACGTTTATTAAGAGAAGTTAGTGTTCTGAATTTACGTTTTTATATTGGTCTTTACATAAACTTGGATAAAACAGTTCATGTATTTTGAGATGGTATCATCTCAATTTCAGTACCATTGTATGGTTTCACCACTTAGACTTAAATCAAATGCTTGGTGGTGGGGAAACTAGACAGGATCCTAAGACCTGCTGGGCACAGCTAAAAAAGTAAGATTTTTCTCCTATTGACATGCCAGTGTTGGCTGCCCTGCAAAAACTCATTTGTCATTTGTGTGGATACTAGATTCTTTCTAGAGGACTTAAACGTGAACTATAGTTGGTGAATCAAGAGAATCTGTTCTGTCAGTACACTTTGGTGTTAATATCTAAAATATTTAACTGTTTGGATATTACAAGAAAAAGTTTTTAGTAAATTTTTTTTTTTTTTTTTTTTTTTTTTTTTTTGTGTGTGTGTGTGTGTGTGTGTGTGTGTGTGTGTGTGTAATAAATAATTTGTAAAATCCAATTTAGCTAGATGATTTGATAGTCTCATATTTTTCTGAACCGGTTCCAAATTTGTATACTGCAGTTGGAAGCACTTGCAGGGTAACAATTATGGTCATACAAGTTGAACACTACAACTTGAGGTCAAATCTCTAAGAAGGCTCTTTGCATTTCAGATAGTGCTAATATCTTTGGAAATGGTATGAATCCAACTATTATTCTTCGTCTAGCTATGAGTAAATTGTAGGAAAGACTGAGCTCCTTAATCGTGGAATGGCAACTGGTCTAGAAGGGAAACTCTAAATGCAAGCCAGATGTAGACCTGGAAAGGCATGGGGACAGTTTAAGACATGCTACATGATTACTACCCCCGTGACCAAACCAGCTTACTGGATCAGTGAATTGCAATTATATAATAATTACTACAAGTAAAATAATTTAAGAAAATACATAAAATCAAAGCTTACCTATTATTGTACATGTGATGCATCTTTTTTCTTTTTTTTTTTCTTTTTTTTCCTGGTTATGGTTGTTTAAAAACTTTATTGGCAAAACTTTAATGTTCAAAATTTTTCATCTGTAAAAAGATGCACACATACTGGAAAACAACCATTTTTATGTAAAGTGTATGAATCAATATTTTCACATAGAATATCATTAAAACTTCACTTACAGGCACATGCTAGAGAGAAGCGACTTTCATACAAAGTATGTGGATTGGCGTTTCCAATGAGTTCATTTTTAAATGCAGACTGAATAGAAACCAAATTTTTTCAAGTAAAGTTTTATTGCAAAATATTTCCTGGTTAGAATAAAATGATATTGTTGTATAGTGGCTCGTACCTCGTTACTTCTGGTATCTTGGAGTAAAAGACTTGTTTCTTAAGCACGGTCAGTACTGAAAGATCTGTTAGTTGTAAGACTAACTTCAGATGTAACACCAACAGCGTGAGATTTATTATATTTGGACTGTACCCCTTCAATTAATGAGTAGTTAACTCTATTTCACTGTGTATCTCTTTACAATGAGACAACAGATGTGAACATAAATCTATAATAATTTTTCTTTTTTAAATACTGATATCAATTCAAATGTCCTTGCAACCTGAATCAAATTCTCTGAACCAGTATAATTATTTGTCTGAATTTGAGATTAAGCGTAATTTTTTTTTTTTTTATTTTTTTATTTTTTAAATTTTTTAAAATCATTCAGGGTTTTCGGACTATTGTCTTCATCTTTGTTATATTCACGTTTCAGCTGATATGTTATCTGGCCTTCTTCAGGTGTTTGTTGTTGAACTCTGGAGTCTACACAGAACTTCAAGTCTAGTAACAATACAGGAATACTTAACACTTGTACCCAGTTATGGTGAATAGAATCCGAGCAAACGACCCTCATGGATTAAATGATGTGGTTTGAAGTTCCATGTAGGCTCCTGAGTTTGACAAAAAACACCAGAAGGCCAGAGGATATATGGCTGAAACTTTGTGAATATAACAAAGGTGAAAACGATAGTCTGAAAACCCTGAATGACAGTCTGATTATTTGAGTTGCATTTGTTTTATTAGAAGGAAATAAATATTGTAATACTAAAAAATTATGGTTAAAACTATTAATTTTGGTAATGCACACAATTTTGTCTGTTCATCCAAGTATAGTACGACATAACTCTCCCCCCCCTTCTCAGATTCATGTACAAAATTTTTGTTATACCTAAAAACATCTTTTAATTAGATACAAAAAAGTAAAATATTGGATTTATACAGCTTTTGAGTTAAGTATAGTTGTTTAGGATTCTTTAATTTGTAGCTTTTTTTATTTTATGTGAATCAAAAATGTAGATAAAATTTGTATAATGCTAGAAAAGTTATTGCATTTTAATTTTGATATATATAAATTTTTTTTTTTTTTTTTTTTTTTAGCCGACCAAGTACACAAAATAATGATAAGTCTCCAGATTCAAAAGCTCCTGATGTAAAACAAGAACCAACCACAGATACTAAAACTCTGTTGTTGGATAATAGGGAAAAAGATGAAAAAGTATGTTTATTTTTATTCACTTTTGGTTAAAATGTTTGCTTTTTGTTAATCAGAAAAATTGTCAGCTTTATTTTTTTTTTCTTTGCTGCAAGACTAACTAGTTGGTCCTGCTCAACTTCTTATTGATAAAGTCAGATCTATAACTTCTTTAATTTGTTGGTCATCTGGTACTGCCAGTATAGTTGTAAAAACATTTGACAAAATGGATTGGAAATCTTTGAGTGTGACGTCAAACCAAGGAATGAAATGCATTACATAAGCCAATCATATCATGCCAAAGAATGTAGTGAGGATGAAAGTTGGAACTTCATCAGCCCAGACTGGAAGACTGAAATCCCCTAATGACCCCAGGTACCTCATTTTGCTTAGGTATGCACCTAACTATTATCCCTCCTGCTATAGGTAAATAGTAAGACAGAACTCTAATCTTGGCATAGTAACCTATCTAGAAGAAAAACAATGCAGACCTGCTTAAAAAAAAAACAAAAAACCAAACTTGTGAGATTTTGTGTACAAAACAATGTGATATAATTTGCATGAGAATTGTTGGACAAAAATAAAAAAGCTCTGATTTTTAAATATCTACAAAAAACAAAATGAAGGATAGGATAAAATCTTTGTTACTCAATTATTTGATTGAATTTACTTTAAAGTATTTTTTCATAATTTAGTAAGCAGTAAGTAAATTTACATCAACTCAATTTCTATTATAGTCATGATTAAGAAATGGATGGTTTATATTGACTGCAGGCATGCTTGTAGTTGACAAAGCTGATGTGGGACAGGCAGGCAGGCACGATAACTGCAGCTAAAGGTCTTGTCAGGGTTTGGTGACATATTGCAGTTCTTTCTCTTGTGTCTTTTGTCTTTGAGGGTAGCCCTGCAGGACAAGACAGTGTGGTTGATGCCATTTATTGGAAGATTTTAAAAATCGGTTAAAGTTTGGTCAATATACATCAATCATTTGATCAAAATAGATTTAAAAAAAAAAATTTTTTTTAATTGAATAATGATATAATAATCATGACATAAATTTTGTATCATATCCTTTATTACATTAGCAATTTATAAAATGGAATATTTACATTACTGTTGTAGACTGAAATGTGTTACTAATGTCATTAGCTTGAACTTTATATTAGTTCATGTCGAGATAGGGTAAGTGTTAGATTTGCATACCATGTAACAAGCAATCGGCTTTAAAGGAAGAGCCATGGTAGAGTGGCTAACATGCTGGACTGCAACATTGTGGTGAGTTAGTTCAAACTCCAGTCACACTATTATGTTTACTTTCAGACTAATACCCTTGGGAAAGGTATGCATTTCCTTATTCCTCCTAAGAGTTAAATAGTAGTTCTATAATGATGGCTTTGGAATGAAATAACCCATTAAACAAGGAAAGCAAACCAAATAACTTTAAGATAGCTTTGACACTCTTGCTTGTTGGGAGCAAGTTCTACCTATTAAAATTCTGTATATTTATTATTGGTTAGTTGTCTGGAGATGCTATGCTCTTGTAAACCATGAATTGTTAGACCCTTTTGGACTTAGCTGTTAATATTGTTGCTGCTGAGCCTGCCTAAATATTCCATCAAACAATATTAATCCAATGTTGTCTATCTCTTAAACTGCATCTCAAAATTAACAATTGTTAGGTTTGCATAGCCTAGACATGTAACAGCCAATCCACTTGTCACCCTAACTTGTTGGGAATGAGTTCTATCTTGGAGCTCTATTAAAGTTCTGTATATTTCTTTATGGTTAAGTATCAGTGGTGGTCTGTAGATGGTATGGCAGTGTAAATTGTTAGACCCTTTGGACCTTGCTGTTAATGTTACTGCTGCTGTGCTAGTCTTGTAATCAACTGTAGGAGATGAGTAAATACCTTAGATGAGGTCTTTTTATTTATTTATTTATTTTAAAGACCCTACATTACAATTTCAAGCTCCTCTGCATGTTATAGTGGCACTAAACGTTTTTTTTTTTTTTTTTTTTTTTTTTTTTTTTGTGTGGAAGTAGTAATGATAAAAAAACTGAAACTAATATTTACTTTATTTGTACAGCATACTCGATTTGGTGTGACGGCAACTCAGTATAATACTTATTCAGTTACTGATTGTCGTGGATTAGTAAAGACCCTTGTTTGTGGAGTGAAGACAATAACCTGGGGACTTATTGCATGCAAAGGTGGATCTGATCTACAGCTGGTACAGAACAAGCAGTTTTTGCCTAAGGAAATCCTCGTTTTCATTCGTCTTGTTCGCTATGCTTTACAGTCTTTGGATATCTATACTGTCAATGTGTCCCCCACGGGGCAAGCAATTGTCAGACCAGCCGTGTAAGTATCTTATTCTCTTGCTATTTTTTTTTTTTTTTTTTTAAATAGAAAAGTGATTTGCTCATAGTTGAGTTAATAAGTTAACTATTAGGTAATAATTTGTTTTTTGTTTGGTGGCATGAGCATTTGGTTTGAATTAACGACACTCAAGATGCTTGCTTTTGATTGTATTTTGACCATCATTAAATTTGAGATTTAAAGTTTTCAAAATTGGCATATTTGTCATTATTGATTCTAAGATAGAAAATATTTTTGACATGTTTTTATTCAAAGATAAGAATACAACTTTGGTGTAGAGAACAATTCTTTGGCCAACTTATACTTAATGGATGACTTTTCATCACCTTTTTGTAATTACTTTTGAAAGTGGAGGGGGAGAAAAAACTTTATTAGGTTTAAGCAACAAATTGAAATATGGCCCAGTAAGGTTTTTCTTTTCCTCAAATTATTTTGGAAGTGACTACTATAACTAAACTTTAAATGCTTGATTTATTTATTTCTAGTTTGTTGATTATCCCATGTTATAACATGGATTATTCTCATTTTGTATGTAAAAAATGCTCTCAAGTGAAACTAGTATACCTGACCTTAGAATGTGATTCTGTAAGAAATCTATCTTGCCTAGTTGGCTGGGGCTGTAGAATATACCGACTGCACCTCTGCAGGGGGGTAATACCACCCCAATAAGTGTCCTAGATATGACTCTAAATGATCTGATGGTGAGGTTCCAGTAATGCTGGGGCCTTTGGTTATACAGAGCACCCCTTCATTACCATTTCTCCCAGATTCACTCTGGCCCGGCGTGGTAGCACCTGATAGGGCCCTATCTATGGGTTAAATATAACTAATGGCATACTTATGCTAAACTGAATTGTTTGATTAAACTGAACAGCTTGAAATAGAAATATTTTTGACAGTTTAAATGTAAATACGGTTTAATTGTGTGCTTATGCTAAACTGAATTATTTGAAATAGAACTGTTTTTTGACATTGAAAATGTATTTACTCTAAACTGAAGTGTTTAACATAGGACTGTTTTGACATTTAAGTGAGTGTAAATAAAATCTCTACTTATACTAAACTGAATTAGCTGAATTATAACTGCTTGACTAAACTGAATAGCTCAAAATAGGAATGTTTTTCACAATTAAACTGTACTTACATTTAAACTGCGTGCTTATGCTAAACTGAATTATTTGAAATTGAACTGTTTTTGATATTGAAACTGTACTTATGCTAAACTGAATTGTTATATACAACTGCTTGAATAAACTGAATAGTTCAAAATAAAAATGTTTTTAACAAACTGTACTCATGCTAAACTGAATTGTTTGAAATAGAACTGATTATTTACTTAAAAATGGATTTTGCGTTAACCTACAAGGGTTGATATGCCGTAAAACCAAACCAAAAAAAAAAAATCTAACAGCAAACTTTCCAAAACAATTTAGACCACTCACCATTCCTTCTCTATAAAAAAAAAAATAAAATTTTGGTATTAACCCTTTTGGTATGACACATTTGGGAACAAATTCAATAGCTGGAATGCTTTTTGACCATAAAATAAAACTTGCAAATTTAAAAAAAAAAAAAAAAAAAAAATTGGAGTTTCACAATTATTATACTAGAATACATTATTGGTTGGGTAGATCACACAAGTGAATTTTTTATTCATTGACACTTAAAACAACTGGTTTACTGAATTTTTAGAAGTAATAAAATGTTTTTAAATTTTTATCTTTTTATATTTTAGGGCTGAATTATGTTATACAATAAGCGCTTTCAGGGTATATTTTGCACTAGATCCAAGATTTTAAAGGGATGTGTATTAAAGTTTTTTTCTTACCCTTATGTATTAAGTATGTTTGGGCAACAAGAGTTGCTCTGAACCAAAAGGGTTAAACAAAAACTTCCTGTAGCAATGGTTACAGCATCCTAAAATGCTGCAGGCATTTGTATTTTTGGTGGGTTCCATCTGAAAAATGCTTATAAATCTTTATGAACCCATAAAATCCTGTTGAATCCTGCATTAAATAAAAGAAAATTGATTTATCAAGGCTATTCATGTATTTTTTTTTTTTTTTTTTTTTTTTAACGCTAAATCTGTAGATGAAAGCTTTTATGGTGATTACGAACCAACTACTGGACATTTCTTTAAAAATAATAGATGAAAAACTTCCTCTGATTTGTGACAGAGCGGAACTTTTACAATGAGTTACTATGCAACTGAAACTAAACATTGAGAACCGCTTATGACAAGAGTAACTTACCAATCTAAACTGCTAGCAGACTATGCTAAATACTATTCTTGATTCCATTTTTCTACCAAATTCACATGAAAACAATATATTATCCAAAGATTTTCGGGAAAATTAGGACCTTTTTATCCTCCCCCCCCAACTTCAAGTGTGCTTATGTCAAAAGTTTTTTTAAGTGCATCGTTTTTAGGCACTTAAAGTGATAACAAATTCTGATAGTCTGACATTAGAAAAAAATGCTGAAAGTAGAATCAAAAATAGTTTAATTTATTTTACTCTTAAGTTTTACACTAAAAATATTATTGAACCTTGTAAAATCAAAACGTTTAAATTCTGTGATTGGGAGTTTGTGGGCAGGACATTATTTGTAATAAATATTAAGTCCTTTGTTACTCTAAAAAAAAATTGCCCTATCAGGTCTTGAGACCCTTGTTCTGGGGATTGTGGAGTAACCTTTCATTGCTATTACTCCCAGGTCCACTCTGACAATGGTACTAGCTAATAGGCTCCCATCTCTGTCCAATAGATTTTGATAGAGAATATTTTCATTTTTGCACACAATCCTAACATATAGGTAGAAAATAACACTGGATTAGTTAAAATACCATTAAAATCAATTGATTCAATCTAAAAAAAATCAAACTAAATTGAGTAATTTATTTAAAAAAAATAACCCAACTCTACTCTTCAATCAAAATGGAATTTTTTTTCTTGAGAAATGACAGCAATTTTCTTAATTTTTTATTTTTAAGTGGTCAGAGTGTAAGAACAAAGGAAGAAAAAGAAGTATTAGAACATTTTGCTGGTGTTGTAAGTATATACCATTTATATAAAAGTTGAAATATTCTTCAATGAATAGTCATTAAGTTTTTGTAAAAAGTGTCCATCTGCTTCTCTCACCAAATGGTGATACCACTTTCTTTGACATTGTTGCTGGCGTCTTACAATCATTTATGTTTGTCTGCATAGATTACGTACTACATATATCAATAGATCTTATGAAAGAAAATGTTCTTAAAGAAATGCAAGAAGCGGACAAAATCTTACAGAAAATATTATAGATGCAGATCATGCAAATGATCTGGTGCTTCTTGCAAATATATCTAATCAAACTGAATTTTCTCTCATAATTCTGGTATTTTTAAAGTATCTGAATCTATAGCATGTTAACATTTTTACATGAATTGTTTAAAGAATGTGAATGTGTACTCGGCATTGTGGTTATTGTTGTATGGAAATCCTGGATGAGGTTGTTTCACTTTGTGCTCTTGGGAAGATATGAATCCATATGTTCTCCTACCCCCAGCTATGGGTAAGTAGTAGGGAAGACTTGTTCTTTGAATGGGCAACCATTCTAGGAGAAGCAAAACACATATCAGTTGTGCTCCACTTAAAAATTGATCATGTGTCATCTCTTGTCTGGTGTAGTTTTTAGGTAAATACTTAAATTGTTTAAACAACTATGAATGGAATCAAAGTTGTAGGATTGAAGTCTGACCACCAATCATGAAAGATAGGGGAAGTCCCCATGATGTTGTGGCTAATGTGCTGCACTGTGGCTTTGTAGTAAGCTAGTTCAATCAGGCTGGTTTGTTTACTTTTGAACTAGTACTCTTTGGAAAAGTATGAAGCTCACTTATTCCCCGGCTATGGCATAAAAAATACTACTACTAATCTTCTACAAGGATGGTTGATATGCGGGTCATTCCATGTCAATTCACCAGGGCATTACACCCACCGACAACGAATTACTTGAAATTTGGCACAAATATTCCCCTTCACGAGTTAGGAAAAAGTACCAAATTATTTTGTGCTAGACCTTACCATTCTGATTTTAGGTGGGTATAAAATTTTCATATCTTGCTTCTAAATTAAGGCTGCAAAATGTCACAGAATTTCAGCATTTTTTAAAAATGAAAAAAAAAATACTTCCACATATTCTATATTTCTGAAATTTGGTAGGAAGAACAAATAAGGACTGCAAAATCCAAATATTTAATTATTTTAACCCTATATCTGATAGAAAATATAATTTTGCTCACCCAAAAGCATGCCCCCCCATATCATCAATTTTTTACCTATGTAGCTTTCAGCCAAGTTTCAAGTAATTTGGTGTCGGTGGGTGCAGATTTCAACTTTTTGCTGGTGTTTTGACATGGAATGACCCATGCCATTAAAAAAACTAAACTAAACCATTATGAAAAATTTGTATTTTTTTTTGTACACAAATTGACTGTTTTCTAGTTTTAATCCTGTGTTAGTATCATGGGATATGGAAACGCTATTGTTTTATTATAAAAAATTTTTATACAGTGATTAAACATTTTTGAACTGGTTACTAAAAATAAATATTAATTTGGGTTGAATTTTTTTTCCTATAAAACTAACAAAAACTAATAAGCCCTGGCAATATCTTAGAAATTATTATTCTGAGTAAAATGTTTTTATGCAGATATAAATTTTTTTTCTTTTTCCAGTTCACAATGATGAATCCACAGACATTCAAAGAAATCTTTTCTATAACAATTGAAGTAAGTTTTATTTATTTAAATAGACATCCATAGTAATTTACCTGTGAGAAAGATAGATATAATATTCCTTCCTAGTTGATTTGTCTAATTTTTTTGTCCTTTTTAAACATTTGAAAAAAAATGTATTCATTAATTCTGATAGTAATAATACATTTTTCTTAATGGCTTTCTTGTGTAGCTTAATTTTGAAAAATACAAACTGTAACTGCTTACATAATTGAAGCAGTTTCTTAGTTGAAGTTATTCTCTTTTGGGTTGGAAATGTTTTTGGCAAGATTTACGGAAGTAGAGACCCCCCCCCTGCGCCAACAGTAACGGAACAAATTTTCACAGTTGATAAACCAGTAAAACAAAAGAAAATGACTTATCTGTTCATGCTAGCAAACAAGGGACTAAAGAATCTATTGTTTTGTGCTGTTCCATAACATATTTTGTGTATTAAATGTTTATGCAAATATGACTGCTATGGGATGGGTAGTATTATTGTTCCCTTTGTACTTGTTTGTAATATATATTTACTTGAAAAAAAATTAAGTTATTATGAATATTGTTCTGCTCTTAGGGCATTGGTAATGTTGTACTGCTGATTTTTATTTATTCCCCCCCCCAATCATAATCTTATAGAATTAAAATCTTACACTGATACTTAAATGATTATATATTAAATGTATCTTAGAGGAGGAAAAGACAAATATTAAAGCTGAAATCTAGAACTTGATTTTTTTTTTTATAATTTTTTATTTTTTTGCTTTATATTTGAGAAATATTCAATATTATAGTTAACTCTGCATTATTGTTTTTCAAACATGTTTAACCTGGTTGGGTGTTTTACACCCTGATATTAAAATGCATATAGTGTTACTATTATGTAAAATATACTCTGCTGCTTCAGTATATCTTGCAGTCACTGAAGAACAGATTGATTGCTTTATATAGCTGGTCGTTTTTCATCTAATATATGAGGGCAAGTCAAAAAGCAATGCCTTTTTCTTTAGTACAGGGTGACACAGGAACATATATCAGGCGTTAGAATAAAGCTAGTTCTATGGATCACATCCCTACTTCTAAACAGTCACCATTTCTCTCAATAGCAATGTTCTACATTTGAATGAGGGCACGTGTCCCTGTTTGGTAAAATTCTGTTGACTGTTCTTGAAGCCACTTGATCACTGCAGTTTTCACTTCCTTGTCACTGGCATAATGTTTGCCTCTTAATCCTTTCATTGGGCTGAAGAGATGAGTCTGAAGGCACTAAATTTTGCCAATCAATAATGTCCTCTTTCTGCATAGCAATGCTTGACCATACACAAGCATCGGGACAATCACCTCATTTGGGTGGACAACTTTACCGCATTCTCCATACTCACCATTTTAAATGGATCCGATCTACAGAAGACGGCTTCATTTTAATGTATGATACATTTTCCTGTATCTTTAATTATTCTTGTACTAAAGAAAACAGCATTACTTTTTAACTCTTAAAAAACAAAATGAATTGTAAAAACACAGATCGTTTTGGAAAATGCCTACAGGATATGTCATACATCTGGCCGATTGGCCTTATGGGTAGTGTCTGCCAATGGCCCAGGAGACCAGGGTTCAATATCGGGTCAAGTCATATCAAAGACTCAGTGGTACTTGATACCTCCTTGCTTAACATTCAGTACTATAAGGAATGTATCAAGGGTAAAGTGGAGCAATCCAGGGAAAGGAGTAGTCTTTCTCTATATATTGGTGTAGTAGCTATCGAAAAGGGAGCCTTTGGGTCGCCCTTGACCTTTTTTTTTTTTTTTTTTCTCCATAGTTAAAGAAATCCTTAAAATTTCATTTATGTTGATAATCATAAAAAAATCTCATAAAATTCAATCTCTGTTACAATGATATAAATGAATACGTCAACTAAAATTATAGATATTAATTGAAGTGATATTTATAAACTTGTTACATAAACCTAATTTGTATATTTTTTATAATGCAGACTAAAAGGAAAGATTGGCATCAATATTTCACTACAACTGAGACTGGACTCTACCACCATTTGAGCTCAATGACCTCACTTAATTTGCAGAGTTCTGGGAAAGAAATAAATAAATTTACCTACTAAGAATTATGAATGTCTAGAAAAAAAAAAATATGGGTTGCCAAAACAATGTGGACTAATGCAGAATTAAATTTTTATGGATTATAAAATTGTATTGGACATAGATGAATCGTTCTGTGAACTTACAAATGTTTTTTTTTTTGCAGTACATGGTGGATCGTATTCATCATAACTATGCACTACAGGTAAGTTGTTTTTTTTAATGAAGAAAAAAAAAATTTTCAGTTACAAATGCTGTGGTAAAAGTTTTTTGTAAAATCTAATAAAATCAATGACTTAAGTAATCACTTCCACTTTGTACTTTTTACAATACAGATAACTATAAACTAGCAATCTGATAAAATTCAGGATGTGAAAGAGGATAAATAGATTACTTTTGACTGTATTGAATGGCTACTGAAATGTTCTTGAACCAAACAAAGAAGTTTTTTTCTGTTAAGGGTTAAAGAACTAAATCTATGACACTGAACTTCACCTGATGGTGGGTTTCCAGTGCTGGAAAGCTGGACATATGAAGTCATTGCAATTCATCCCATGTTCACTCTAACCCAGGGTGGTAGTACCTATTTAGGTGGCATCTAAATAGATCCGTTTAAAATTATCTGTTTGGTTAGACTGTGTGTTGAAAACCTAAAGAAACAACTACACAAACAACTGTAGATTCAGTTGGTTGGAGCTGTTGAATATGCTAGCTGCATTTCTGCTGAGGTTTAAGATCTCTGCCTTCCCCCACAAGTGTCCTGGATATGACACTAAACTATTTGATGGTGAGGCCCCCATTCTAGAAGAATGTGGGGCATGCCTTCATTGCCATTACTTCCAGATCCACTTTGAATTGGCATGATTATACCTGTTAAGGTTTCATCTATGGATCCAATAGAACTTTATCATTTACTGGCTGTGAAACCATTTAACTGTGTGCAAGCAAATGAGCTTTAACTTGTTTTAAAATAATGTTACTCATAAACTATTTGTTTACAAATTTTATATATAAAAACAGAATTTAGAATTAGATAACCTTAAAGGTTTGATATGCCATAAAACACAAATGTCAATATGAACGTACAATGAGTACAATTCCCTAACCTCTAGACAATAACTAGACTGGTTGGCATTCTGTTAAAATCAATATGCTGAATAGTGGGACAAATGTTACATGCCTGGTAAAGTTTCTTTTTGGTTTGGCTAAGAAATTTTCAGCCCCCCACTCAACTTCTTGTAATGTGATTGGATAAAATATTCTGGGAGCAGTTGACTGCAATAGCCACATAAGGAGTATGATATGATCCTCTTTGTATTCTGACAATGTAATTACCCAAACCCTTGCCACAAGCAGAATTGACACAGTCAGTTTTTAAGCGGTATAAAGCAGGTTTGAATTTAGTTGTCCTTCACTTATATTTGTTGCTTAACTAATGCTAAAGAACAGTCTGCCCTACTACTTATCTATAGTTGGGGAGCATGGAAAACAGATACATTTATGCCTTTCCTAAGAACATTAGTGTGAAGTGAAACAGTTTTGCCAAGGATTTGAACCCTGGACACTGATCTCATTTTTTCCGTTAACTATTATTGCTAAGCACACTTCTGAGTTTAAGTAGACGATGACTAAGTATAAAATATATATGAATCCTGCAATCAAATACTTTTAAAATGTGTTGCTAAAAAAAACCTTAGATGATAGTGAAAGATTTTAATTATTCTGAATTAGTACATAATAAAATAAAGTTAAAACCTTGCTTGGTAAATTATATATTGAAAGAATTGGGCTTTCAAAAAAATATTGTTCAATACATCTTTTGTTTTTTCAGATCATTGCTAATACTTTCCTTTCAAACATAACAACATCAGCAACTTTTGCAACAATTTTAGTGGAGTTTTTACTTGCCAGAATGGAAGAAATGGGATGTAAGTGTCTTTCTTTTTTTTTTTTTTTTTTCTCTCTAAAAATTGGCAATAATTCAACAGCTAGTACCAAAAGATTAACGCTTATAACTTATCAAGATTTAAATAATTAACAACTTATTTTATAAGTCAGTAATATCCTAAGTTTTTTTAGTATAATTTATGCTACCAAATGAAAATTTTTTTTCTAAAAAAATTATATTTTCTGTATAAACAGATGTGAATTAGACAGAAAAGATGCTGTTTGAATTATGCCATAAAAATTTCCATTTTGAATGTTAATAAATTTCAATTTAATGAAAAGTAATTGTTATATAGTTAAAATTTCAAAATGTAATGAATTTGGTAATGTATGTATCTACCAAACCCTGTCGTGGGTAGAGTGAAGCTGGTTTGAATTCTGTTTACCATCTCGACTGTTTGTCAAACCAAGGTAACTCATTCTGACCTGCTATTTACCCTGGATTCATCCCTTTCTCAAAAGTATTAGTGCTTACACTTATCCAAAAGTTGAACCCTGATCATTCCATTTTCTATGATGAATTTAAATGGATGTTTTTTCATTTGTTCAGTTTTGCTGCATTTTTATTTATTTATTTATTTATTTATAGAAATGTATATTTATGATCATAATCTCAATTTTAAAGAAGTAAAAATGATATTGCTCGCTTCAGTTGCAAAGCATGTTCAGTTACACATGTACCAAATAGAAAAATCTGGTTGTTCAAGCAGAAGAATCCAGTGTTAGCAAGGATAAAAAGGATATACTAAATCACATTTTATCAAATAAAAACTAATTCTATTTGCTTTCTTTACAAGTGAGTCCTCTTTATTTTTCTTCCAAAAAGCCCCAGTCTTCCACCACAGACCTTGCTTTCTGGACAGCTTAGACTTTTATTTTTAGCAAGAATATTTTGGGCACTTGGGTGGGGGAGATAATGCTCTCCAATGTCTCCCCCCCACATCTCTAGCAGATGCTTTTAAAAAAAGCTTCCTGAAGTTTGGGTAGTGAAGTTTACTTAAGATTGGCCCATTAACCTTGGAGTTAATTGGTAACAAGCAAATGGCTAATTATGGTGACTTTTTGTGCTTTTCTTTTTAAAGTGCCAAATAATTTTAAAATCCTGTAAAGAGTGTTATGTGGTGGGTTATTCAACACAGGTCTTTGCTTTGCAACTGCAATGGAAGTTGGTTGAGATTTTCACTGTGTCAGTCATCCTCCATTGTGGAAATAAGGGTTTTAGTAGAAGCTTGTACTCTAGTTGATAGTTGTCAAGTGATAACCTTGGGTTTTTGAGAGACTTGCTTTTGAGATGCTCTGTCATTCGATTGCTTCTTGCTCCTGAGGCTTTAAGCCCTTGTGAGTGGGAAAGGCTACAGTCATAGGATTTAAACAAAGTTTCTCCTCCAACCAAAATTAAGGTTGAAGACATTCCTATAACATAAGAATTTGCCCTGAAAGACTATTGACAGCTTTTGAGTTCTGTTACATTGTTGAGAGAATCACGTTGTCATTTGGTCCCAAACAGGAGTTTGAACTAACTTCGTAAATGTTGATGTAATCACAGCACTAAAGAATCAGTTGCAGAGTTCAAACACTTAAGTCTCTCTAGGGCAATATGGCCACTGATCTTTTTATAGTGCTCCATGCGTCCATTCTAGAGAGCACTTCTGTTTTCCTTACGTATATGGTTGTGAACATAGCAAATCATTTTATACACTGTTCAAACATTAAATTCTAGTTTCAATATTCAAACTAATATTTTGATTTATAATTCAAATTCCTTTTGGGTATCTATGAATTTAAGAAAGTAGACATGTATTTCACCAACTTTACTAAAAAATTTTAGTCAAAAGTTTGGAATTACATACAATGACTTAATAATGCAATCAATTAATTTTTTATTAGATGATTTTTTTAATATCTAATTATGACTTTTTTCTTAATATAATGATTTGACTTCTTACTGTTTGTGTGTGTGTGTTTTTTTTTTTCTTTTTTCTTTTGACAGCCTCAAATACCGAACGTTCAAATTTGTATTTGAAACTTTTTAAATTAGTTTTTGGCTCAGTTTCTCTGTTCGCAGCTGACAATGAGCAGATGTTGAAAGTAAGTTTCTTTGTTTTTTTGCTAGTGGGGTAATATCTTCAAAAAACTGGTAATTCATTGTAATAGTTTATTTTTTCAGTCTTAGATTGTTTATAATGAAATCGGGTGACTCTTTTTCTGTGTGTATAATCCAAATAATAAACTTTGTTTCTTTTTGATTGCTAAACTCCTTTATTTGACTCAATAGACTTCAGTTTAAATTATTTTGTTAATATTTACTATATGATTAGCTAAACTAATGATCATGTATTCCTTAGCCACTACACCACGAAGACTTTCCTTGGATGTGTGTAGTAGCAAACACATTGACCTTTGTCATAATGAGTTTTAACTCCAGTTGCTCTACATCCACTTTCAGATTAATGCTCTTGGGAAAGGCATGAACTGCCTTTTCCTCCAGCTATGGGTTAAATAATACCACTACTGTTCTTCTACAAGGATGATTTTGATGTTAAATAACTCATGAAAATTGATATACCATTAAAAAAAACACATTCATGTAGATATATTATGCTATGTTCATAAACACATGCTCGCACCCACTCACATATACAAATAAGGTGAATATTGTTTTAAGGAGTTAGCAATAGGAATCACTGCTTACAATTGTATCCCCCCCTAATCCACCAAGGAAATTAAGTGGTAGATTATTTTATGTTCCAGAAGACTGTTGCATGACCTTCTTTACTGACAGCTGTGCCCAGATTATTTTGTTTCTACTTCAGTGTGTTACCAACTCATTGACCGTCTTTTCAATTTGGGTTTGTTGTGGCAAACCCATGCCTAGCCCTTTTTTTGTAAACTTTTTTAATTACTAAAATAGGCTTCTCCATGCACATATATTCTTCTGTAAGTTTCACATGGTTTGCACTTTTCTGCTACCAAAAATTTGATGACGGATCTGTTCAAACCTGGAGCACTTTGATTTGCTGTCATTTTGAATTGTCTCAAAATAGTTTTTTGTGAGGTTTGAAAATTTTCTTTTATACTATAAACAAATGCCAAATATTGTAGGGTTTATATTTCTAAAAATTCTTTTTAAAATCCATTTATTTATTTGACTCTTGTACATATATGCTATGTCTGTATACATGCATATTCAAAGATACACTTGCACCTACATGCATATTATTACACCTAAAATATGTTCTCAGGGATAGAAGAGTTTATAATGTCATTTGGAAACCTATACTAGCTCTCCCATTTTTCTTAGCACCATGCACTTCCTTCATTTTGAGAGATAATTCTGAATCTTCTACATTTTAGACATTCCTTCCCAATTGGTCTTGATGGAATGTTTGGTACTTATTAGTTATTGAGTCATGCAGCATTTGAAAAGAAATTAGATTTTCTTCATATTAATTTGGATATTTGAAATTGAAATGTTGATGTTTTTATGAAATTTTATCAAACTATTGATTATTTAATTAGCAGAAAAAGGTCCCGCTTAAGAACTGGTCAATCTTTCACCCCCCCTTTTTTATTTAACTAAACAAAAACAATTTCACACAGATAAATAAATAAAAAAAAAAATAAATAAAAAAGGCATTTTTTTTTTTTCTTAATTCATGGTTAATTTAAAAAGATTTCCTATTAAAAGTTGAGATTATTGATAGTAGCAAACTTCTTTTTCTAGAGAAGCTATTATATATCAAAGTTAAATAGTGGTTTTAGATTTTTCAGAAAATTATAAAATTTTCATATATTTCATTTGTGGCATTTGTAAGTTAATATAAACCGACCGAGAGGTGTCTCTTTTTGTAGTAAAAAAAAAAAAAAAAAAAAAAAAATTTTTTTCTACCATTGTTGGATTGTACAAGATAAAAATTTGATCAGTTAATTACATTCTCTGAGACTTCATAGTTTAATTTTTTTTTAAATATGTACTTAGAACAATACTTAAATAAACAAAAACTTGCTAGAAAAATATTTTTTCCCTAAATACACTTTTTTCTTTTTTGTGGCAATTTGAGGTTTAATAAAAAAAAAAAAAAAATGACAAAGAAATATAAACTTAAAATTCTGAGTAATATCCTAAATATGACAAACTATATCCATTGGTGAGGGTCGTTCTAGGTAGTATAGGCACTCCCTTATTGCTATTAGTCTCTAGCCCATCCTAACCCAGAGTAATAGTACTTGTTATGGTTCCATTTAGGGGACAAATGGATTTTTGAAAATTATTTGTATTTGGTCAGAATACTTGACACCTTATGACTATGTTAATTATTTGTATTAATAGCTACTTGAAACTAAAATTGCTAACTAAGGATTATTAGTTACTGGAAACCATATAATTGGTTTTTAGGTAGGAATACTTGAAACTACAGGACTTCCTGTGGTGTAGTAGGTAACATACTCTTTTTCTTTTCGAGGCTAACTTTGGTGTTAACTAACTCAAAAAGAATCAAACCATGAAACTATACAACTGTGCAAATTACTTGTATTAATTAGGAATACTTGAAACCATAAAATTGTGCAAATAGATGATTATAGACAAATTAGAGCAATTGAAAATTTGATTTACAATCCAACATTTAGAAATGAATAAAACTTTTGCATGAAATAACTCAAGAGTTGATTTACCATTAAATAAACTAAACATGAAAATTTATTGCAAGTCATTTTATTGATTCCACTAGATTAACTTAAAAAAAAATCTTAAATATATATTAATTTTTCTTGCATAATTGTTAAAAATATTTTAGTATCCTTTCTAATGTTGTCTATTTAATGATTGTGCTTGTATTGTATCTTGTACATTCAGTTGAAAAACTTTTCTTTTTCAGTCACATCTTCACACCATTGTAAACCGATCAATGTCATTAGCAACAACTGCTAAAGAGCCCTTCAACTATTTTCTCCTACTGCGTTCATTATTCCGATCCATAGGAGGAGGTAGTTATGATCATCTCTATCAAGAATTTTTACCACTGTTACCTAATCTCCTGCAAGGTAAGTTTAAAAGTTTTATTAATAAAACCATGTTTCCTAAGTTAAATTTGTTGTGGTTATTTTAGTTTCTTATTTTCAAATCTGTCACATTAGATACTAGTATCACTCAATAAAAAAAAATATTTATGTATGGATTAGAATTTTTACTGAAAATCACTTTTATTATATGGTCATGATTCCCTTCAAATAAACTCCTAATTAAAACAAAAACAAATAACCAACTAATTATCTGAAGTTTATCATTTAATTCCTAAGACCTCTCCTTGAATTTCTTTTCAGACTTATTTTTAACTTGATTCGGCATTAAATGACCGATAAGGTTGATATGCTGTAAAAAAAAAAAAAAAAAAAAAAAACCAAAAAACATTGTGCCTGGGCCCTGCCACTCACCTCTTTGGGGCCTGTACCTAGGTTCTGTCACTCTCAATCTAGTATCTGTACTTTGTCAAGTGTTTGATACTTACAAAATGACATACATATATACAGGATCTCTCTTATTTGTATGAATAAAAGATGTATAGCACAAATTGGTACCAAGAATCTTTGTCAGACCTATTTAAGGATTCCACTGGGGTAGCATTAATGGCTGCTTTAATACAGGGTTGGAAGCATTGATGTGCCTGAATCAGATATTCTTTATCAGTTTTGGACATAGTGTTGGTTATTGCAGACTTTATACTATATGGTGTTATGGAGGTATTGATTAATCTTTTTCTCAACTATCTCCCATACATAATAGTCCAGTAGATTGAGGTCTGGTGAGCTAGGAGGCCATGTGTCTTGAACATAATCATGTAGATTGGCACGGATCCACACTTGGGTGTCTTAGCTTTGAAACATTGCTGAGTCTTGTTGGAAGATGTAAAAGCTTCTGTTGCATACTCTATTTATCCAGAGCATCACAAACTTTTCTAAGATTTCTATCTAGATTATGGCATTAACTCTTAAGCTCTGTGGGGGGGGGGGGAGTGTGGAGGCATGACATGGCCCTTGTTGCCAACAACTCCAGAACCATTTTATTTGCTGGGAACTTAGTGTGCAAGGCTGTTAGAACCTCATTTGGGTCTCTGCATAACCATCTGTTGTCCCTTTGATCAGGACCAAAAGATAAGTTTTTTTTCATCATTGAAAAACCAAAGTATTCAATTCTTTTGTTTTAGCTCTTTTAGTAAGCACTTTGTATGGCTGTAATGATTCTCTCTTGTTACATAAACTGACCCCCCCCATTCCATACAACTTGTACTGGATATCCTCATGCATAACTCTTGCGATAATGCATTCTGAAACTTTGAGGTTCTTTCAGGGTTTTTATTGATTAATTCTTAGACTTTTTGTACAAAGTTATATTCTGATGGTGATAGGACCCTGTACATGTATTTTACTGTTGATATTGGATCCTTTTCAGCAGATTCCCGCTCCTTTTCAAACTTTGACAATAAAGGAATATTAATGTTGTTGCTGTGCCCACCTGGATATTCCAACAAACATTATGTCCACAGGGTCCACTTACTGGCATAACATCTCCAGGCAACTGATGTTTCATTTAACATAAGAATATGCATGTATTCCATGTTTGAGTGCGAGGCCCAAGGTTGTTGTTGGGATGTGGGAAGAATAAGTCCTCTGTAAAAACGTTTATTTTTTTTTAATAATCCTAACTGGTTACGTTCATTTTCATCCATTTATACTATACAATAGATACAGCCATATCTCTTCCATTTTGACAATCACCAAAATACCTAAACCTCTGATTTACTTTACCTTAAGAACCTTAATAAAATTTAGTGATACATTGAATGGGAATTACATGACATATGCAAAAATTGTCACATTAATTATAAAGGCAACTAATATTCCAATTACCAAAGAAGAAATGTACAAAGCTTGAATAGAATTCCAAGGTAGAACTAATTACCAAAAAGCAGGAAGTGCCCAACTATCTTAAAGCTGTGTTACAGGTATGTAAACCTAAGTTTCCTTTTTTTTTTTTTTTTTTTCTTTTTTTTAAATACCTTTTTAAATTAGGATTTGAAAGAATGTCATACTAACCTTATACTTCTTCAACAAGGGATGTCTAAACAAATTTATAATTCTTTTTCTATAATTTTGTTTCAGGTTTGAACAGCTTGCAAAGTGGTTTACATAAGCAGCATATAAAAGATTTGTTTGTTGAACTCTGCCTAACTGTTCCTGTCAGGCTTAGTTCTCTGCTGCCTTATCTTCCAATGTTGATGGACCCCTTGGTTTCAGCATTAAATGGATCCCAAACTTTAGTTAGCCAAGTATGTAACCTTAATTTATAAGAAAATGTTTTAAAATGGAAATTTTTATTTGTTGAATTTGTGTTGCAAGTCATATGATCCTATTTTGATGTGTCTGCGCTTTTGATGTTGCGGAAAATGCTATATAGGTACTCTAATTAACCTTCTTAACACTTTAAGCCTGATACACCAGTATACCAATAGTACTCTCCCCCCCCACTGTGGCACCATTTATTGGTGTGGGGATCATGCTTAAACAGCAAAGGATAAATTTAGGATATGGAGCTCAGGGCTCTGTGTTAAATGCTTTCTTTTTCTTGAACGAATAACAACTTTAATACAAAATACTAAAATTTAAATTAAATAAAAACAAATTTCTGGCTTTAGAAAAGTCAATAATACTATTTAACTATCCCATAATATTGAGTTGAGGAATATGTCTAATAAAGAGGGATTAAGGAGGATCAAGTTGTCTAATTTGTATTGTTAAGCCTGTGGAGAAATCTACACCTAGTCTTTACGATGCAAATACCAACCCCCTACCCATTACTTATTAATCAAGGTAATATTACTAGGGACTTGAACTAAGACTTGAAATCATACAGCTAAACAGCCAAAAGACAATATTTTTAGTAATAGTATGGTTGATTATTGGAACAAACTACCATCAATAGTAGTAAATGCTCTCATTAAACTTTAGTCTTGGTTGGATAAAGTAAGAGATAATTATAATTATTCAACAGAAATCCAACTACCACTTTCTCGTAATATTCAGAAAATTTAGTGATGATAACTGCTAGTCCTTCAGACTTAATAGATCCAGTTAAAAAAAATATTATACATTACAAGGACAATTGTATATCAAATCATTAAACTTAGATTCCCACATTCTTTTTAAAATCAAAAAGCCACTATGCAGTGTTATAAAGTTTTTTCTTATGTTAATTATGCTAAAGTAATTTTTTGTGATGAAAACTTCAAAGAATATATTTAAATGGTTTTAAATCTATATTAGAATGTTTCTTTTTTTTTTCTCTACTTAGTAATACTTACAATAAAAAATAGTTTCCCAATGTATTGATCCCCTCTACTTAATGTAGAAACACTAAAATCTGCTTTTTTTTTTTTTTCATTTTTATACAAACATTTTGGGTTATATATACAAAATATGAAGTTTATCTGGTCTATACTCTTAGATATGACCAAGAACGTGACATTTTGTGCATTGTGAAACTGGACAATGATATTTTGATACAATTATATATTTCTGCTTTATACATAATATATATTCAATCAATGGCATTAAATGTGCAAGAAAATCAAATTAAAACTGAAAAAAAAAGGTTTAAAATTAGTTAAAAAACCTAAAATTACTTTTTATATTCAACTTTAAAATAGATTTTTTTTATTATGTGGCAACCATTGACAATTGCAAACTTGTGCCAAATATTGTATGAAGAATAACTTGAAGTAGAATTAAAAAAATGTTTCTGTAATAAAGTGAAAAATAAGTTTTATATATATATTGCATAGAGATCTAAGAGATATATGAATTTATAAAAAAAAATGCTTGACTTCTATAATTTTTGTACATTTTCTTTGCAGGGTTTGAGAACTCTGGAATTGTGTGTAGATAATTTACAGCCAGAATTCTTGTATGAGCATATTCAACCAGTTAGAGCAGAACTGATGCAGGTAAAACACAATTCCTTTTTTCTTTTGAAAGTTTTAAAGTGGTACTATGCATGCTAGTATGTAAGTCATCAACTGCTGGTGTGTGGTGAATTTCCAGTTTCACATTATCATTATATAATTTGTGTGTATATATATATATATATATATATATATATATATATATATATATATATATATATATATATATATATATAATGTGTTGAATTGCTTGGGGGAGGGTATAATGAGTACTATCTGTCTACAAATTGCTAGCTAGTATTTATAGATACACCTGTTAGTAGCAGCAGGAGATTGGCCAATCAGATGACTAAAGTATATATGAGCAAGGGCAAGTTACGGTCTAGTGTCATAACATGTTCCAGCCTTGGTACTGAGAAGACATACCTTTATTGTATCAAGAATCTCACAGGTGAAAACAAGATGGCTACCTGAATTCCAACAGGTTATGGGCCCAAGACAGTAAACATTTCTTGATGGCAATGAATCCAAGTATGAATTGTGGGAAGTGAAGATCCTAGTATATCTTAGAATTCAACATCTACACCAAATTATACTGTCACCAACAGATCAGTGATATGGATTTTGTAGAAAAGGCTACTGTATTTGCTGAGCTCATTCAGTATTTGAACGATAAGTTTGTCATTAGTAATAAGAGATGTAAGAAATAATGGAAGAAAGGCCTTAAGAATATTAAGGGGACACTTTATCAAAAGGAAAGCTGAAAGTTATTTCCCTCTATACAGAGCTCAATCTTTAAGACTAGAATCAGTCTATTACAGTATAATAAGGGCAGAGAATATTTCTAATACTCTAAAATAAGCTAGGGAAGTTATGAGAGATGGACTTTTAATTGCCATGGTTCTAAAGGGATTGCCTCCTAATTTTAAACCTTTTTACAACGGTCATAACCCAGAAGAAAAACTTGACTTTTTTCTGAATTTAAAGTATGTTTAAAAAGTTATAAAGAAACAGTGTATGTGTTACCCCCTCCCCTCCCCCAGATGAATCCAACAATATATTACAAATGAAAACCACATTTTAAAAAGCTAAGTCAAGGAATAAATTTGGGAATCATGCTATGATTATATATCACCAAATTATAACAATTACCAGAAACCACAGCAGAGTAGTAAAGACTACTATACCCCACCTCCTCCTCCAGAGAAGACAAATATTATTTATGTTTGTAAGAAAAAAGGCCACAAGCCTTTTCAATGTTGAAATTGAAGGCGAAAAGAATCTGTTCATAAGGCCAAACCTATTTCTTTGCTTTTGGATATGATATTGTTTCAGACAAAAGTAATTAGTCGACTGCAGAGCTAGCGAACATGAAATAATTGATAAATCAAAATTCATTAATTTTGATCGAAATTTTGAACCATTTTACCATTTTGTCAAATTAGCCTATGGGAGCTGAGCGAATAATATAATGCTGAAAGGAGGTAACGCTTGTATTTATTTATGCAATAGCAAGGGGCACATTTGTAGATTTAGTTTTTTAAAAAAAAATACTTTATATATCCCAACTTTTAAACAATATATTTTCAGTGCCAGTGGCAACAAAAAATGGTGAGCACATAAGTTTTGCGCATGATACCTGTCAATTAATTTACCCTAATGGAGCATTTTTCAACATAACACAATGTTTGTATTATCTGAAAAATATCGTTTCTGCCAGAAATGCCACTTATGACTTGCATACTTGGCATAAAATCTTAGGCTACTGTAACAAATCTGATATTAAAAAGTAACTTAGTAAAAGGAATGAAGATAAAACTGACACCAAATTATGCTCTAAACTGATATATGCATTCAAGGGAAGATGTCTAATGACAGAAATAAGACTTTTGATTGCAAGGCAACAGAAATTCTCTCTTGTACAGTGATTTAGCAGGCCATATTTAAACCCTTAGCAAAAGATTGTTATAAATATATACTTAATTTTATTGATGACTATTCTGGCTTTATATTGTTATATTTCTTAAAACACAAGTCACTTTGCTCACTATAGCAAAATATCAAGCTGACATTGCCCCTTATGGTCATGTAAGATGTTTACTTATGGACAATGGAACTGAATTCACTTCTGAACCTTTTCAATGATTACTTGTACTTAATAGAATCAAACATGAGCAGTCAGCTCCTTATTCTTAGCATCAAAATGGAACTGCTGAGTGTTCATGGTGAACCTTATTTTCCATGGCAAAGTGTCACCTTTGAGTAAAAATTGCCCAAAAACTTGTGGGTTTATGCATTGATGACTTCACCATATATTAGAAATCGTTGTTATAATAGAAACACAAGAAAAATCCCATGTCACTTTTACTGGTTGAAAATCAAACTTAAATAAGATGCATATATTTGGTATGACTTACTTTTGTTATATAGAAAATAAGATGAAATTAGATCCTCACTGTGAAAAAGCCATCTTTTGTTGGCCATAATAAACAAAGATTAATTTTCTGGGATCAATGGCTATTAAAAGAGGTGTGTAAAAATTCACTGCCCACTAATGAAACATGATGAACATACAGAATTATTGGACTATATAAGCAGCACATGACGAACAACTAAAAGATAACCCTAATACTGAAGGGTAGAGGCAAATAAAATGGTATCCAATCCAACAGAAGAAAACCCATTTTTTTTTTTTTTTTCTTGTAGTTCAAAGCTTTGAATTTAGTGGAGTTAACTACTGTTGTACAATGTGTACAATCCCCACTAATTATGCTGAGGTCATTCACTCAGGAGTCTAAATATGATTTCCGTGATGCGAAAGGAATTGGATTCCTTAGTAGAAAGCTTCAAGAATTAGAATATTATCAGTAGTGTTTGTTGGTATTTTTTTTTTTTTTTTCTGTAAAAAGTGATGGAAATCATGAGTATAAAATAAAACCTGATTTGTGGTGTGTGTGTGTGTGTGGGGGGGTATGTATTTGGATGTTGTTTTCACAATTTATGTTGGCTCATTATTAAAATGCAAACAATATAAAATGACGCAGACAAAAGAACATTCAAAACAAAGCACTACAAACAAAATAAAATTTATATATCAACAAATACAAAGAAAACATTACAAATATTCTAATATAGTCTGCTAAATATTCCTGTGTGTATGTAACTAACACAAATATAATAGTGAAAGACTAAATATTAAGTGTCTTATAGATTATAAAATGTATGTTGACTAAGTATTTCATGCTAGGTATCAATATATAGTAATATAGCAATGTATTCTATGATGAATGTGTCTTCTCCCATGTTGGTTGTTTGTCTCTTTTGGGATTTGACGACATTTCTGAAGCTGTGTTCGAGGCTGGAACAAGTCTAACTGAAAAGGCAGAACAGGAAAGAAAAAAGTCGCAGAATGTATATGCACCCATGTTACGCATATTGAGTTGTCTTACTAACTGGCTAGGTCAGGCTGTTTCTGGAAGTCAAAATGTGAGAGGGTTCTTGGAAGACGAGAAAATATATATATAGGCAATCCTTTTCATGTGGTTGGCTCCAAATGCGTGGGATAAAATCAAAGTTGCAGATGTGGTTGCGAGCATAAATCATGTAATTTTCCTGACCTATAGGTTCTCGAGACTGATTAGTTTACTGACATCACCATATTTGTTTTGGGAACAAGTGGTATCATGGTCATTTTAAAAATATAGGAGTGCAAATCCTATAGTGGCCAAGGGCTACTTGTAAATATATGGTAAAGATTATAGAGAAACTTTCACCCTAACGACAAATATGGCTTTCTTAAGGTTATTATTACAAATAAGTCCAGTATGACTTGATAATTCGTCATGTTGATGTTAAGAGTGCATATTTAAATGCCCCCTTTGACGATGGAATATATGTTTGGCTGCCAGAAGGCTTTGAAAGTAAGAATGGGAATTATGTTTGGAAACTTAAAAAATCCTTATAAAGAGTTAAAACGGTGCAGTTGAACTGGGAATAAAACATTCCACACTTATTTAACTACACAATTTTGAGCAGTCACCTGTAGACCCCTGTATGTATGTTCAAAATGTTAACAAATATCCATCATTTTATTGTGGGTAGACAATATATTAATAGCTTCAAAAACTGAGGCAGACTTAATGAAAATTAAGACAAAACTGAATTCTAGACTCAAAATGATCGATCTTGGGAAATTATCCTGGTTTTTAGGAATACAATTTGAATGTAAAAATAGTACTATTAAAATGAATCCATCTAGATATATCGAAGATATTATCAAAGTTTGGCATAGCAGATTGCAAACCATGCTCAACTCTATGTGAAATGGATATAAAGAAAACGAATGAAGTCAATTTAATAGATAGCAAACCTTACTGTGAAATTATTGGTAGTCTGATATATAATGGCTGCAACAAGACCAGACATTTGTTATACAGTTACTAGGTTGTCTCAAAACCTAGTGAAATCAAATGCTTCCCACTGATTGAAAGAGCACGTCTTACATTATTTAAAAAGGCATAATCAGTCACTAATATTTTAGAAATTGCAGAAACCCTTGAAATTAGGATTTTGTGACGCAGATAGGGCTAATTTAAGTGATAGAAAAAGCATGAGTGGATATTATTTTAGATTGGTTGAAGAGAAACCAATGATTTCATGGACATCTAAAAAGCAGAATTCAGTCACTTTGTCAACATGTGAAGTGGAATTTATCACTATCTTGTTAGCAAGTCAAGAAGTCTTGTATCTTAGAGCACTATTGAGAACTATGAAAGAACTAAGTAAAAAAAAAAAGTAAAGTTTGCGACTGTGGTCGAGGGTAACCCAAAGGCTTCCTTTTCAATAGCTATTACACCAAGATTCCCTGGATTGCTCCACTTTACCCCTGATCTGTACCTTATAGTGCCAAGTGTTAAGCAAGGCAGCATCAAGTACCCTTTTTTTTTTTTTAAATTTTTTTTTTTTATAAAGTCTTTGGTATTGAATACTGGTCTCCTGGACCATTGGCGAACACTGTACTCATTAGGCCACTGACCTGGTTATGATGGAACTAGAGTCCCTTAAACACCCAACAGCTATCCATTGATAATCAGTCAAGTATTGTTTTGGCAAAAACTCAGTCGTCCATTAAAGATCGAATCATATTAATATAAAATTTCAGTTTGTGATGAAATAAAGGGTTGATTCTTTTAGAATTCATTGAAACAAAAATGTAACCGAAAAGTTTATGAATCCAATGACCAGAATGAAATTGAACACCTTTTAGAAAGGTAATAGGTAATTGAGTCTTAACGTAGTATATTAGGCATTATAGGACCAGTCAACTGGGGCAGAAGAATACATAAACTGCATCTCAGAGGGGTACCCTCCTACCCGATCGAGTGTCTTGGATATAACATTAAATGAGTTTATTAATCCTAACCAAAAAACTAAATCCCTAATCGTGTTTTTTGTGTCAATTTAAAAACAAAACAATAATTGTATTAAAAATATTTATAATTGGAAAAAATTCTCAATTTTTGATTTAATGTATTTCTTTTAAAAGTGGGAGATTACATCTTGTACCCACAAACGGGAGGTGTGTTGGATTGTTTGTGGTGAGGGTCTAATAAGTACGAGTCTTATTTCCAAGGAAAATACAACATACACTCTTTGGAGAGCATGAAACCGCATAGCGTTTGTGGGCATGGGGAGTGGTCATACATTGACTGTGTTCTGAGAGGCCCTAGCTAGCCACATTTGCCGACCCATTCATGCAATACAATAAGAGCAGTCATTCTTCGCCAAGCACACCCCAAGCCACCAAAATACTGCAATTGCTCCATGAAGACCTACTTAAAAACCCGGATGAGATGGTGATAGAAAAAACCCCCAAAATCCCCAAAAATGAATTTAATATTTCATAATTTTAAAGTTCAAATTTTAGATTTTAAAATTTTTCAAAATTTTTTTGAAGTAAAATTAAATAAAACAAGGACCCCCCCCCGTTTGGTTAAATCTCCCCATCCCACCATCTATGATATGGAGGCCAACTGTTTTGCTGTGTCTGAGAAGACCGAAAATCAAGCCAGACCTTCTCTAAATGGGGGAGGTAACTTAGCTACTGGAACACAAAACATGGGGAGAAGCACAGTGAGGAAACATGAAGTAACGTGAATTACAGCAATGAAATGAAATTCCAAGATCTTCAAAAAAGATGAGGCTGGAGCAAGGTTTAGGGTACAAAAAAAAATTAGGGGTAGGGAAAATCTTGGAGGCTAACAACTAGATGACAGGGGTCAGTGACTCATAACATACTGCTAACTAGGGACAAGTGGGGGGGGAAACAAAGGTTACCTATTTACCAGGGATGGGGTCCTGAAGGACCTGGATCACAGTTGTCATGTGCAGGAAGAGGAGGGAAGGACTCCTCCAACGCCCCCCCCCCCCGACCAGGTTTGCTGCATGCACCAACCTTTTGTCAAATGTTACGCTGTCCAAGTATTTTCTATCACATCTAATTTTGACCCTAAGCTGATGCCAAAACAACAAAATCAGATCACGATGAAAAAAGTTTGCACCGTCATACAATCCCTTCTTTTGCATTCTCTAAATCACCCTTCTAGCCACAGCTAGGATTGTGAAAAACACCACATGCTTCTCACCCTGATATTGGAGGTAAAACATTCTTTGATGTAACCAATGTTGAGCAGCATGAGCTGCTTGGGTTTGATGCAGTTTACTCCCTGACGTGACTTCAAAACGGGCAATCTTGCTTGCAGTAATAGAAGGCATGCTCAGCTGTTTCTTCTAAGCCACTGCTCCAGCGAAGACAATTAGGATTGTCTGTCAGACCGGCTTTGTAATTTAAGCTGAGAAAGGGGAACGTGTTTTGCAGGCAAACAGTGCTTCACCTCTAAGCTTATGTCAGCCTTCAGCTTCAGGGTTGGACTTAAGGTGAGTGACACCTTTCCTCACCTTGTTCCCCATACCATGTCCCTTGACAAGGATCGGCCTAAGTAAGCCAGTCTTTCAGTGAACCAGTGATTCTCCAGATCAGGCATACTTAGACCCCCGTTGCTCTGATATTGACAGGATAGATCTGGGCCATTGGCCTTCGACCTATCCAAAGCATTTTGGAGAGGGATTGCTGCAGCACCAGCTTATGAGCCTCAGTCAGAGAAAGTACAGACAAGCAGTAAAGGATCAAGGAGAAGATGTACCCGGTGAACACCTCTGCCCTGCCCTTTAACGACAAATGCCTTCAAAGCTAGGTATCCACCTGTGCTTCTACCTTTTTGCCTGTATTTCTGACCAATTTCATTCCAGCTGGAGGCTGGCCCGAACCACATACCAAGGATGCAGATGGGTCCAGCAGAAGGGTCCTAACAGGGGAACGCCACCCCTCCAGGCACTCAGCTGCAGACCTTTGCTCTTATCAAAATTGATCTTGGCTCCTGCTATCTGTTTGTACTTTGCAACTGCCACCTTCAGTCTTGTTTTCCATGTAGTGGGACACACAGTGACATCATCAGCTAAATAGCTACAAAACTCCTGAACTGGGAGGTCAGGACAGAAAGCAAAGTGATCACGGAAGTATGCCTGAAAGACCTCATGCATCTCGCAATTTGACTGAAGTGCATGCTTGATGAAATCAATATACCAAAAAGGAAACCTTTGTACTTCTTCCTCACGTGTGAATGCATTTCATTGCTTTGTTGGGAACTTTTTTTAACATAGATCTAACTACTTGACCCTTTTAATGCGTGCTAGTCTCACACTCATGGTCCTGCCTATCTAAATCTATAGCTAGGGGGAATCCCCCCCCTTTCCACTGCCCTTGAAGTTTTCTTTTCTAAAGATTCTGCTATCTTGGTCCTCTCTCGGTTGAGCTGTTGACTGTACTTGATGGCACAATCTCAAATCCTATGTTTGAGAGATCCCCCACCAACTTTCCTGGTAACTGCCCCCACTAGTGCCTGCTGAACTAGGGATTCCAGCTGGTCCTAGAAGTTCCATATCTCGAGTAAGGCGGTATTGAACTTCCAGTTGCAGGCCAGATTAGGCCTATTGACTAACCGCAGACTGACCCTAACAAGTCTATTGCGTCAGTCTGCCATATAAAGTGGAATGTGGGACAAGTAACAAAATCATGTCAGCTCTTCTAACACTGTCCAAATAAGATCTGGCTCAAACAGAGGGTGAGCTATCTAGCCACATCTCCCTGCCCAAGTGATCCAGAAGATAACCGGTCAACCAAGTTGTGCCAGGCCATCAAATTGATCAGGCTGCTTTCACAGCAACATTGGCCACAACCAGCCAACTTCTGTTATCTGCAAAGAGAAGATTAACATCCGCATTATGGCTACATCCAACTAGAGAGACCCCAACACTGCTAAGGCTGTCATATGCTGAAAGGACAACAAAATCATCTTCCAGCACCTGACAGTCCATGGCGAAAGTAAAATGAATCTTCTGCACTGTAGCAACATCTACACCAAGGTTTGAGAGTTCACCAAGATAGCATCTGTTCATTCAGCTAGTTTGACAAAGTGGCAAGGTTTAGATATCAAGCCCACTTACCTTACTCAGTGTTGACTACAGTCTGGAAACCGTTGGGGGTTAGGATGCCAACGGTGTGTACATGGGAGCCATCTGTTGACAGTCTTCCGATGTCTTTGCGGAATCTTACCTTTTTAATGCTCTATAAAGGAAGAGGTGAATGTAAACAGGGACCTTCCTTGCACAATACTTGGACATTTTTTTAAGCAAAGGGTGTTCCAATTCTGCCAACCTTATGCCAATGTCAGCCTGGTTAGCCCTTTCTAGCCATTGCCAAACTGCCTTTGTCCAGCTCCTGACTGACCTGATGAAGGTGATCACCATTGGTGCACCCTTAAAGTTCATGGAGACTGCTTTGTTTTTTACATTGGTAAATTTTACCTGAGGCCCTAATGCCTTCCTAAGTGTAAAATTGATTTTCGGGTTGACCACACCAGAACATAGGGCCATGCCTTTTAGTTCTTTACTTGGAGTATCTGGGGGAGGGGTTTTTCTTGTATCGGATTAAACTGACCTAGTTCTAGGTGAATTAGTTTTTTTGTAGGGGGGATTGTCTTTGTTCTCTGATAGGGAGTGGGACTTTTTTTTTTTTTTTCTTTTTTTTTTTTTAAGAATTCTGGAGAAAGAGTGGGTATGTGAAGTTGAGGGCTTTGCAGACAAGTTGGGGGTTGGGTAGTTTTAGAAATTGTAATGTCTGCATTTTCTTGGGTGGGGGTCGGACTGGGATTCAAGTTTAAAAATTTTTCTTACTGCCTTGTCATCGCTGTCATGCTGCTTTTCAGGTTCTCTTGCATATCTATAGGTTCCTGTGACAGGAGTTTGGAGTATTTCCTGGGAGCTATCTCTAAGGGAGCTTTCCCATTTTTTCTTTTTCTTTAGTTTCACCAGAGATGGAGCGTTATATTTAACCAGTGAAGGTGGAGGAGGGATGTTGCTTCTTTATCTTTTTTTTGCTTGGGAGCCTATGATCTCCAAAAAGTTTCTGACTTTTTGTTAATTGAGGGAGATGCTGCAGATGTCTCTGGCGGTTGTTTTTTAGTTTGCTCAGTGGATGTTGGTTGTTTGGAAGGTGTTGATTTACCTCCCTTCCTCTGGTGTACTACCTCCATCCATTGGTTTTTGGCAGTCACTTTTCGGAGTCTTTTCTGAGCATGCAATAGGTGTGGCTGCTGAAGCAGATGGGTTTTAGGGCTTGTCTCCTGCTTCCTGGAGGCAATGTTGAATGTTGTGCAAGATATCCAGTTGCCTACATGCTCAGCAGTGAGGCTGCCTTCCATTGACAATCCTCATCTGCCAGTCATTGTTAGTAATTATGTTGTTAAAGCCCCTCCCTCTCTCTAAACACATGAGGAAGGAGTAATCCCAACCATAGAGCCAACTGTACCCTGCACTGCCTCAAAGTCCTCTACTCTGCCATATTTTGATAAGGAGGCTAGGACATGACCCAGCAGGGAAATGGGGACATTACTGACGGTGACTTTAATTTTTCTTATCCCCATGTACTCTGGCTGGAGTTTAGTGTTTCATCATATTTTCCTGCGCAAGCTTTTTGGCTACCTCTGCCACTGGTAATAAGTCGCAAAACTTCTGCAGAAGTAATGACATGGGATGCACATTGCTTTCAGAATCCCCTCAAAGCTCTCCCTTTTAAGGCTAGCTAGATGCCTTGTACAGAGGTCCAATATCATTTATGATATAGTCTTGGGTTTGACTGTATCTACCTATTCAGTGATAGGCAGGGCACATGGCATAACGGTTACAGGCATTGGTTCCCTAAGCTTTTAAGGAGACAATCATCTGGAGGTTGCAGTTTCAATCCTGACTGCAGGCGAGTAACAATACTGGAATACTTAACACTTGTACCCGGTTATGGCTAACGGAATCAGAACAGGCAACCCCAATGGATTCAATAAAGGATGTAGTTCGAGGTTCCGTGAAGGTTCCCGAGTTTGACAAACACCTGAAGAAGGCTGGGGGACATATCGGCCGAAATGTTGTGGAAATAATAATAAAGATGAAGACAATAGTCCGAAAACCCTTAATGATAAAAATCACCAAGCTTCGTCTCAGAAATTTAGACATCTAATATCAATAAGTTATTTTGATGATACAATATGTACACACATTTGGTGGATGTCAGCCTGAAAACGTGTGTACCACTTTGCTTTGCCCACCCGCTTTATATAATAGATTATAAAAGTAAATGTTGATTGGATTTGAAAATCATATTACGGCATTAAAGTGCATGTGTGTGTTGTGTAAAAGACCCCCCCCACCAGTTCTACCATTAAAATTGGACTTTATGGATGTGTTTGTGGTGTAATGGTTATGATTGTAGGAAATGGAGATGGTAACTCGAGCTTAAATCCTGTATGAGGCTGTTTGCATTTCACATAGTATTAATACCCTTAGGGGGAAAAAGTGTGCACATGTTATATACTCGCATAATAAATATGCTTATATACATGTTCATGCAGCATCACAACGACACCATAATTAAGACGCAGTGACAAAGACAGACGCATAATGGAAGACGCAGGAAGACTTCTTTACAAATATATTTTACCTCTCACTTTATTTGTAAGGGTTCGAAAGGGTTGTTCAAGGGTTGCATGTGAGAGGGAGCTGGAGACCGAACATAAACTGTAATATCTTGACCCCACTGTTATGACCGTCACGTTGTGTCTTTCTTGTTCTCCTGATGCTGGGGTCCACTCCATCGGGGTTTCCGAGGGCCCCTCGGTCGGGTGTGGCTTTCCCTACCACATCTGGTCTCTAGCTGTCTGGAATTCTACTGGCAACTGTTTCTTGGACTCTAACTCAACTGAGTTAAATAATAATTCAACGCCCATACGATCGCCCACTGGATCTTTGAAATCGAATGTTTAATCGTCATCAAGCGGAAATAACTGTCATGCAGTTCAGAGGTCACTCTCTTCCGGTGCATCAGTCTGTATTGGCAAAGTGGGACCTTCACCTTGTCCCATATTATAAGCCTTAATCTGCCCACGCGATCTCTTTTGATTACTGGCCATTGGAATGTGTCACTTCCTTCCGGTGCATCACCTTGGAATAGCATTTTTTTTGGCCGGGTCGAAGGTCAAAACATAACACATTGAACTATTGTTCCTCCAGCTATTTGTATATATTTGGGTAGACTTTACCATTGCTATGGCAACTGGTCTAGGAGGAAAACTTAAAATTTAAACCTGTTGAACTCTGTTTAAAAACTGACCTTGTTGCATCTGGTTTATGTAGCGTTTGGGTAAATACATTCTTAATTGATCATTATTTTCTTCATGTCTAGTTGAAATCTACAAATTGTGGCAGATTTTATTTGTCACCTCAAAAATCCATAATTAGAAAAAAAAAATTGTTCCTTTTCTATTTTTTTTCATAGGCACTCTGGCGTACTTTGAGAAATCCAGCTGATAATATTGCTGTTGTGGCATTCCGACTTCTTGGAAAGTTTGGTGGTGGTAATCGTAAAATGGTTAGAGAACCACAAAAGGTATGTAGAATAAAATAAGATTCAACATTTTAATATCTAGTATCTTTTTGCATTAAGTTTAAAAGTCAAGAGAGGAATTGTACAAATGGTGTCAGCTGGAATTTTGCCCTCTTTACAGATTCCATATTGAGACATGAAAAGATCTGCTTGCAATTTCAATGGTTTCATTAAATTTTATTTATTTGAAGGAAGCTATCTTTAGCAAAGAATCTTATTTTTTTTTTTTTTTTTTTTTTTTTTAAATTTTTTTTATTTTAATGATTTATTTGTAATTCCATTTGTTGTCTTAAATACAATTGCATAAGAAAGACTATATTTTTTAATATCCAATAGGTACTGGAATTTTTAAAGTTTGCATACAATTTAAAATGTTGACTAAATTTCTAAATATTTTATTCTAGTTGAATTTCAATGAAAAAGAAACAGTTGGACCTTGTGTGGTGATTCACTTTCAAGAATGTAAGATTCCAATTAATTTGCCTGTTGAAAAAGTGAGTTTAAATTTTTTTTTTTTTCTCTCTTTATTTTTATCTTGGTCAATATTTAAAAAAAAAAAAAAAAAAAAAAGGAAAAATCTCCAGATTTTAGATATTAAGAATCTCATCTCTTTATATAAAAATTTAAACTTTGAGTTCTTTATTTGCTAGTAATCTAAATTTACAAATACTTTGAAAAATATTCTTGAGTAGGTTCTGAATTTAGATTTGATAGAATTTTTCACTGTGAATTGAAACTAAAATGAAATTTTATTGTAGTTGAATTTACTTTGTGTAGAAATTTATTGGACAATTTCCCTTAGAGTCCATCCTAAAGGTCTCCAAATTTTTTTCCAAATTTCACCATTTTGTTACCATGTGAGAAGTAAATCCTGAAAGTTGCAGTGCAATAGCAGTAATTATTTTATGACTAATATTTTAAGGAATATTTGAAAATTCTTGCTTATGGTTTTTTGAATTTTGGTGGTTTGCATTTTGAAATCTGGTTTGTTAAATTTTGATTTAAAGTTTTTCTTATTTCCAATGTGGTGAAATTAAAGGTTTTTAAAAGTGATAGGAATCATCAAAATATTGTTATGAATTGAAAATAAAAAATGGACAATTTCTTAGCATTTGTATAAATTAAAGGATTTAATGATGCAGTCTACATTGACTCGAGATATTTTAATTTCTATGCACAGTAGACAAAAACTGAAATGTTTATTTTACTGGTAAGCAAACTAATAAAAAAAAGTTCTTGATAAAGAAACTCTAGTCTTTTAGATGACTTTATGAACTTAAGATTTTTTTTTCTTGTACAATAATTTTTGTATCTGGCTATTCTAAAATTTGATTCTACATGAATTAATTGTTGGTAAATTCATCATATGGTTATTTTATTGTATCAGTTTAATTGCTCTTATAATATAATTTCCTTAACCTTATTCCACTAACTCTTTATTTAATTCTTAAAAGCAAGGATTAAATTCTGAATTTAGCCACAAATAATTTACCGCAATGAATTTACTGGAAACCTTAAAATCTTACCACTGTTATGTAGTGGATGTCAGATTTAGAGAAGATTATCAGGCATACAAAACTGAGATTTCATTATCAAAATTGGTGCATTCAGATTGGGTTGCCTCAAGCTACTGGCTGCCTGTTTAAGCTGCACCAAACATTAAAGATTTTGTTGTTCCTTTTTGCAAAGCTCCAAGGGAAAATTTGCAAACTCATGACAAAACAACATGACTGTTTCTCAGATTAGGATATTATTTCCCCTTTTTGGTCTCTTAACATTTGTAAGTTTTTATCTTTAGAAGAATTTATCTTTTAGAAGTTGATTTTTAAGTAAAAAGTATATTTGTGATACAGCATGATTTTTATAAAACTGATAAATTTCATTCATTTCTGTTTATTACTGGTGATTATAGAAAAGCCATCCTTCAGCCAAAAGGTAAGGATGGTAAGATGAATCAGATTGCTTTAATCTGTAGATTTGAATATGCAATGTAAATATGTTTGTTAATATTGCTGCTATATATTCCAACCAACACTTGGTAGCCAGGCATAGTTCTGATTTATGGACCTCTTGTCCCATGATCCAGAAGTCTAGATTGGCACTATGCTCTACTATAAATGCTGGTTAAAATAAGTAGGCAGGCACAGTAATAACAATATTAACAGCTAAGTCTAAAGGGTCTAATAATTCATGGTTTGCTATCTAGTTGAATTGTCTCACGTGGGCTTAGTATTCTATCTTGTCTGCTTCTGATAACTCACTTGATTTTATGAAAGTTCATTGGTAGCTGACAGTGATTGGTCTCATTGAAAAGGTAAACTGAAACTGATTTTATTCCTTTGATAGTTTCAAGGTAGAACTCTCTCCCAACAAGCAGAGGTGCCAAGTTATTTTAAAGCTGATTGGTTGTTATGTGTATGTAAATCTAAGACTAAAAAAATGACTTGTAATAATTAGTCTGCTTCTTCATTTACAGGCTATTGATACGGCTTTATCGAACCTTAAATGCAGTTCTACAAATACATATCTACTGCGTCAATCTTGGGAATTGATAAGATGTTTTCTTGTCTCTGCTATGAACCTTGATGATAATCGCCAGTCTCTCCTACATTTATTTTCTCACAGCAGGTAGGTAAAAACATTTCATTAGAAGTTTTCTAGAAAAGAAAAGCTATTTTAACTTCAGTACTTTTTAGCAAGATAAATTGTGATTTATTTATTTTTTATTTATTTATTTATTTATTTATTTATTTTTTTTTTTTTTTTTAATGAACTGAAAATTATAGAATTTGATTTGCTTAAATGGTATGTGTTGTAAAGGTGTACTTTTGTATCGTCACAGCAAGAAAACATGAGGTGTAAGTCAAATATTTATTTACATGATATACGCACATTGATATCAATCTAAGAGGAGGTAAAAATAGAATGACTTGCATTCACTGTTCCACTCTACATTGCCCAGTCGGATGGGGCTGTAGAATACACCAACTGCATCTTTTTATTATATATATATATATATATATATACACACCCACACACAACAGGTGTCCTGGATATATTAAAAAAAATCTGATGGTGAGGCTCCAGTAATGCTGGTGCTTTGGGTATTGCAGAGTACCCCTTCATTACCATTGCTCCCAGGTTCATTCTAACCCAGAATGATAGCACCTGGAAGGATCCTATCTAGGAGTGAAATAGAACTTTGACATTTAAACTGAGGGCAAACAAATGACTTATACTAAATTGAATTGTTAAAAATAGAAGTGTTTGATCATTTAACCTGTGTGTAAACAAATGACTGATATTTAATTGAATTGTTAGGAATAGCAATACTTGGAACTATTTAACTTTGTTGACTTATGTTTACAAATCATATATCTTATGTATATCAATAAACCAGATTTGGCATTAAGTAATCTATAATGGTTGATGTGCCATAAAACCAAACCAATCCACTCTACAATGAAACAAATGTAGCTTTAAAAAAATTGGAAAATTGAAGATCTTGGAAGCAATCCTAGCTGTGCCAAATCATTTGTTGGCTTGTAATGTAAGGCTTATACAAATCCTTTTATTTATAACTAATGAATTTGCTGCATGTAGCATAACTTTGTGCTCGGCCCTGAATCCCATTACTTATCTTTTACTTTAGAACACTTAGGTCTTACATCTTGCATATTATTTTATATCAAAGACATATTAACTATGACATTACAGATTCATGTTACATATTGTGTATTACATAATTACCTATTATTACCCTTACCTATTATCTTATACTTTTTATATTGTCTTTTACCTTTTTACTTATCCATTCACTGTAGATGACCAGGCCATTAAGAGAAAAATTTTACAATTTTTTTTCCTAGCAGAATAAACTGACTTATATATATATATAGCTTCATATGGCAAAAGAAAATTATTGGTTTTATTTTCAGAGATTTTTTAGACATTTTAAAGTTTAATGTCTGATTAATTATAAAAATCTGTCAACTTTTGACAATGTGAAATACACTTTTTTTTTTTTTTTTTTTTTTTGTTTCTCTGCAGTTACAGAGAAAAAGATATTCCAACATCCTGTGGCAGTTTGTATAAAAATCCAGATGCCAACTCACGGAAAGTTCATGAACAAGCATTAACTGGCATGTTTGGTAAGTTGTTTCAGTCTTATGTACAAACAAGATGTGATACAATATCAATTTCAAGTGAAAAAGTTATTTCATTGATAGAATCTTTTCAAAATATTGTCAAAACTTTGTAATCAATTAATGTAATATTTCAAAAAGAAGAATCTGAAACATTATGACTAGAATAATTAATTTTAAATTATAGGCAAGCAGTGATCAATGTTTTCGAAAATTAGGTTTAAATCCTTTTTTGCAATAACAAAATTTCTATAAATTTATCAGCCTTTTAAAACAAACATGTTGTGAACGTATTAGGTTTTTCTGAATTTTTTCTTTTTTTTTTTTTTTTTTCCATATAGTCAAATGAATAAATTAAAAACCAATCTTACTACCTTTTCAATTTAAAAAATAACAAATGAAATTATTTAATTGGCAGATTGAATATTCATCTGTAAATTGAAGAAAATAGAAAATTTTGATTCACTGATTATGAAAAATATATACATTTTTTCCATACATGATTATATTCCTATTGAACACGTCGACTTTTTATTTTAATTTTTGTAATGTATCATGGCAGCAGTAAGTTGGTGACTGTAGTCGAGGATGACCTGAAGGCTCCCTTTTCAATAGCTACTACACCGAGGTGTAGGGAAAGGTGCTACTCCCTCCCGGGATTGCTCCTTACTTTATAATGCCAAGTGTTAAGCAAGGTAGTGTCAAGTACCATTTTTGAGTTTTTGGTATGACTTTACCTGGGATTAAACCCTGGTTTCCCAGTCAATTGGTGAGCACTCCACTCATTAGGCCATGATATCAGTGACATCATACAAAGTGATTTAAAAATTTTTTTTTTATAGGGTGGTGTAATTGTTGTGGGTAAAAAATCTTTGCTTTGCACTAATGCTCTTGGAAATAGCAGGAACCTCTCCTTTCAACTATCGATATAATAGTAGGGCTAATAAGGGTTTAGAGCCATGGTAATTGACAACTAGTCTAAAAGGGCTGGTTTAGTTTATGGAGAAGACAAGGAAACCACTCTACTCTCTCCCAAGAAAAATCATAGTAATTCAATTAATAGAATGAATTCAAGAATGACATAAGAACTAAAAAGTATATAGTGTGTATGAAGAAATGTTCTTAGTGTTATGAAATAGCCGAGGGATTTCGGTTCATGCCTTTGAGTTTAGTTAGGCTGAGAACCTTTCGGCTCAGCAAATGGGTTGGTTGGGTGTAACATTGAAGCAGGTGTTAACGCGGGTGCACGCAGGTGGATGGAAGTGTCACTCAGATGTCATAAACAGTCCGAGACGATACTGGGTGACAAGGTGCGGGTGACGTCACGCACCGGAAGCACGCGGAAGTTTGTGTGAGAATTTGAAGAAAATAAGTCAGGTTTTGGACGCCGAACGAGAAGGATCGATTTTGGAGCTCGCAGGCGCGAGGCGAATGTGCACCCAATGGGGGCCAAATGAATAAGACAGCATAGAAGATTGTGTCTCTCCTCCTTACGTCAAAACCTTTAACTCAAAGTTAATAAAAAGGTTTCGTACCTGAACAAGAAGTCGTTACGTATTTTTGAGATTCCTGTTCTTTATATGTTCTATAGTAATGAACATTACATGTCTATTTCGCACATGGCCATATTCGTGTATATGGCTACGCAACATTAGTGTACATATATGGTAGAGAAATAGATGTTTTTGATGAAAATTTGCAAAATTTGTATTGTTCTATGGTGTCCTGTTCAATGTGATACAAGGTTTGTTGGGGATGAAAATGTCACAGAACAAGATAGTTCATGCCATATTTTACATGCTAAGAGAGGTTTTGACTTTTAGATGCTTTTGACAATACCCCCTAGTGGCCACTAGCAGAATTCTTTAGCAGACAAGAAAGTAGTAACCATTTTATTTTATTTTTTTTATATCTCCAGGCTGTTGCTGCAGCATATGTTAAATTACTACACATCTAATTTATTTTTCAGTTGCTGCTGCCATCAAAGAATTAAGAAATCCAGTTCTATCTTTTATGGGTTGTATGGTACGACATTATACAATGGTCGCTATTTCTCAACAATGTGGTGAGTATATTTTTCTGTTTTAATAACAAATATAAATTGTTTAATGCTTAGAGCTCTGAGAATTTATTTGCATGTTTGAAATTCATTTATTGAATAGATGAAATGTTTTTAAAAAATTAAAGTTGGTAATTTAATGGGAATTTTTGAAGTTTAGCATCATGAAAAGTCATGTTAAAGTCTAAATTTATTACTATATATATTTGTTTCATCACACTTTTTAAGACTTAAATTTTTGTAGCCCAGTCAGCTGGGGCTGTAGAATATGCTAACTGTATTACTGCAGATGGGTAACCCCACCTCAACAAGTGTCCTAGTTAGGACCCAAAAACATCTGACCCAGAGTGATTGTACCTGTTAGTGTTCTGTCTATGGGTCAAAGAGAAATAGCTAATCATTTTCTAAACTTGAAACCATTTAACCATGTACAAAGAAATGAAATCTAGTTCATTTATATTTGTAAACAAATAGCTTGTAGGTAACATTTTTAAAGAGGATTTGGCATTACTAAAAACAAGGGTTGATATGCAACAAAACACCCCCTATAAATCATGTGAAATACATGTATATGGCATTTATCAACCCACAAAGGTTGATATGCCATAAAACAATGAAATTAGAATTTTGCTGAATATTAAGGGAATGTATTATATGCGAGATAAGAACTTGGTGTGTGTAAATAGTTGGCCAAATCTAGGCCTACACTTTCCAACAGATAATCTACAAATAGTCCTGGCTTGTATTGAATGATACTAGTATCTATATGGTGATGATGTAAATTTCATATTATATACTAACATGTTTACGAAGTAAATTAGAAAAATCTGTATTTCTGTCTGTAAATGAACTTTGCATCAAATAGACTGTAGATAAATAGAGATAATTTTGTACAGTTTTAACTGTTTATTACACTTACTCATTTTGTGGATATAGCGATTTTTAATGTTATATATTCCCTACTACCATTATGAATTATCTTTTTTACACTTTTTACTTGTTTTATTTACCTATACACACACAGGTCGTATAAAATGGTCTAAGCCTCTACTCAAAAAAAAAAAACATAGCTGAACATTTTTGTCATAACACACTACCACTTATAAAACTAAAATAATCTGAATTAGTTTTTCTAAAGTGTTCAGCTTTTTGGGTGAGGCTTAGAATTTTTTGAACGCCTGTCATAAAGTAGTGACTGTAAGTCATCAATGTTACTTGAGCTCATATTAACATAAATTACTCTATAATTGAGAATTTTAGCATCCAACTACATTTTTTTTTTGTCTTACTATCTAAATACAATACATCAAATTGCTTTGCCTACGCAAGATTACACAACTCGTACTTGACAAACCGATACCCTATTTTTAGAACCACAAGGATGCATCTCTTAAATATCCTAAAGCATTTGGTGCATGTCAAAATTGTATGAAAGTTTTCCTTTTTTTTTTTTTTTTTTTTTTTTTGTTTGTTTGTTTGTAATCATGTTAGCCTTCATAGATGAAGTATTAAGATGTTTCTTTCAGGCCCATTCCCTGTAGGAGAGAAACAGAACAAGCTTCAAGGCATGGATACTCAAATTTTAGTAGATGCCATTGCTGCTGTAATGGGACACGAGGAGAAAGAACTTTGTAAACCTGGAAATGTTGCACTGATGCTTATATTAAACACTGCAACAATCATATTAGGTTCTCAGGAACGGGTAAGAAGCAATAATTTTGATCAATTAGAATTTATACTAGTTATTTTCATTTAAAGTTATTTTATGTAAATTGATGAATTTTATAGAATAGCACCAATATACTGAGTGTTTCATAAAAATTGATATCATTTCATTTTGAAATGGCCACCACTTGTCATGTCACAGGTGGTATGCATATTAAAAACTTGTGAAACCATTCAAGAAATTCACATACCTTTTTGAATTTTTCATTCAAATTTTGATGACAAAATTTTTTGTTCAACATTAAGCCTATTTGGTTTCATCCTAGACTATATAGTTACTCAGATTTTTACATTTCAAATAATAGCGGCCATTTCAAAATTAAATGGTATCAATTTTTTTTAAATATCTTGTATTAATGTTTGTTTCTAAGATAATCTTTTTAAAAGTAAAATCTTGAAATTTTCATTTTCCTCTTGTCTACCCCAGTGTGTTCTGGGTATGATACTTAACTGCATCTGTGAGTGTGGAGTTCCTCGTCATTATTTTCAGGTTTATTCGGATCTGGAATGGTCCCTTCCATGAGTCAAAAAGATCTGTTTGAAAATTATTTGTATTAGATAGGAGTACTTGATACCATTTTCAAACAAATGGTCATTATTACATTGGAATAGTTTCTTAAAACCATATTTTTGGGGAAGTCCCCCTGTGGTGTAATGGCTAATGTACTGGACTGTGACATTGTGAGTTCAAATTCTAGTTGTTCACTTTTGAACTAATACCCCTGGTGAAAAGGTATGAACCTCCTTATTCTCTCAGCTATGAGTTAAATAGTACCATTACTATTCTTCTACAAGGATGGCTTTGGCATTAGATAACCCTCAAAGATTGATATGCTATTAAACAAAGAAAACAAACCATATAATAGTGTATAAGATTATTAATATTAGGGAGGAATACTTGAAATATATTTGTATTTGATAGAAGTAATTGATGTCATGATTGCAAGCCAATGATCATAGACAAATGAAAAAGTTCAAATTTAACAAATATATATATAGAAAATAGTTAGGATTTTAATAGAATATTTACAAAGTAATCAAACTTTGGTATTAAACAGTCTATAAGATGTTAGAGGATCTCTGCCATCGGAAGCTGTGACTGATAAGCCTGAGCAACTGTGAAAAATCTTCATAGGTGAACAGTCATGGATAATAAGGCTCCCAGATGTGTCTGGAGACCACCTTTGGACACCAATATTTGAGAAACTTTACACATAAATGTTGAGTGGGCTTAATCCACATTTGGTGAATGCTATTACACACACACTTTGTATGCTTTTATTAATAAACAACTGAAGTAGACAAGATTGTTTGGTTTATTTGCTTGTTTCATTTCATAGGACAAGTTGATATCTATTCCTAGTAAAAAGGAGAAAACTTCTGACAATTTTTGGTGCCACATGGCTAGATTTCTGAAAACCTAAAACTGAAATGTAATTCTAAAAACCTCAGGCATTTTGCATTGGTTAACTATTTCTTATAAGTGACATCTTTAGCAACAGATGGTGTTTTTTTTGTTTTTTTTTAATAACCAATTCAAAATACATATAAAAAGAAATAATTCAATCAAAAATTAACTTGAAGAAATCAGCACATTTAGGAATTCTGGCTAAGTTTGGAAATCTCTGGTTTCTGTTTTCCAGTTTTAATTTGTATATAATTTGCTGTTGCAAAGATGCAACAAAAATCACCTGAGACTGTTAAGCATATAAAGGATGTACCAGATTTTATTTAAAAAAAAAAATGGAAAAAAAAATTTTAAATATTATTTTTAACAGTTTAGATGTACCAAATTTTGTTTTTTTATTGAGAAATGGAAAAACTTTTATTCCAATGTCTTGTTTGATACATTATTAAAATTTTTAAATGTTTTGATCTCTTTTAGGCATGTCAGCTGCCATTTTTTGAGTATCTTGTAGAGCGATTGTGTGCTTTGTGTTATGATAGAGCATGGTATGCAAAACATGGAGGGTAAGAACATTATTTATGTCATGTTAGTGAGGCTTGTTAATATAAGATGCCTATTAAAAAATGTAGAAGTTCAGGTAGTTTAATTATTAAATTCTGGGCAAGGCTGTATTTACTTTGCGCTGATGCCCTTAGACAAATCTGTTTTCCTATGGCAGTTTTGGATGAAATAGTTGGGCAGGTTGGCTGCTCACTATAAAAATAGAATATACCAATCTACAAGGACAATCTTGAATTCAAAACCATGTGCTGGATTCCTTAGGGTTGTCCAAAGTTCTCTTTGTTCTCACTCTGGCAATTTCTGCTGTGACATTTATCTAAAGTTGTATCAGCCTTTGCCCTTTGAATTGTGTGGAGAAGAGAGAAGTGCTATACGGATAACTGCAGGTTTTTCATGCCCAGATCCAGGTGCTAGTTTAAAGATTAACAAATACAGTGAGCTAACTATTGAATAAATTTTTTTTTTCTTTTTTCCTCTTAAATCTTTGTAAAAAGTTTTTATAATGAGATAAAATTGGGTGGTCTTATTTTCTACAAGTCAAGATGTTTTAATTTAAAGATCAATGTGAAAAACTTAAAATTCTGTATCACTCATATTGAAAATTTGATATTCCCTTCTGAAAATGGTAGGAATCTCTTTGAAATGATCACTATTAAATTGATGTGTGGTTGTTGATGGAAGGTGAATATGGCTTTAACATGTTGAATGTGATATGACCCACTGGTGGATGGTCTTTTTTTTCCTGTTAGTGAGAAATGACCCACCACTTGGTTGTACACCAAAAAATATAGCCCAATCCACCAGTGGGTCATATTATATTGAGTGTGTTAATGTCTAAAACTTGTGTAAATTTGAAGAAATGCTTTAATAATATATTCCTAATTTTCAATTTTAATTCAGATGTCAAGCAATTAAATTCCTTTATGAACATATGCCAAGAAAATGGGTGCTTGAACACCAATTTGTTTTTCTCAAAGCATTCTTGTTTGTAATATTGGATCTAACTGGAGAGGTGAGTACTTCCCTAACCCCATCCAAAATAAAATTCCTTTGGGTTGTAGTGTGGGTGGAAACCAAATATTTTTTCAGGTGGGATGTATTCAGGTGGTCATTACTTTATTTCACAGGGTCTTTCAAAAAATTTGATATCATTGGAGATGTAAATATCTAAGGGACTAGTCTAAGTAAATGAAACTAAACACGCTTAATATTGAACAAAATAAAATTTGAATGAGAAATTAAAAGTGGATGTCATAAATGATTTCACAAGTTTTTCAATATGTACACCCACTTGACTCAGCTCATGTCAAGTTGGTAGTCCTGTATAAATGGCATTCTTCTTTGAACGTTTTGTGCATTGACACAATTTACATTGCAGTTTGTGAATTTTTAGTGAATCCTCTCACAAATGCATGCTGCACAATCTTGTTTATCTGTGTTTGAGCGTACTCTAATCCACTAAACCTTTACTTTTTCAGTAAATGGCATTTATTTACCTGAAAAGGCAAACATTAAGCCAGAATTTTGAGTCGTTTCTACACATGCTGTCAAAATTTCTCAATCATTTGAATAAGAATTTGTCAAGTAATTAGATTATGAAATGATTTTTTTTCTTCTTTTTTGCAACACCATGTACATCTGAAATGCTATCAGTTTTTCTGAAACACCCTGTGCATTATCAATTAGCTTTCATTCTCTCTATTGATTACAATCCTTTATTTGACATTTCCAATTTTTGTAAGGCTGTGACTTATTTCTGTTAACCTATTGTGAGATGATTAAAGTACCCATTGAAATAAGAATTTTCAAAAAATTATTTAAATTTACATTTGCTTAAAATCCTAATTTGAACATTTTCATCTAGTGGATATCAGAAACAATTCTTAGATTAATGACTCAATATATGAAGTAAGGAATTTAAATTGTTCTATACCAGAAGCAAAGCATTCTATTTGGTCAAGATAAGTTATTTGTTTGAAAAACATACTATCTGGATTAATATATTCTCAGTACTAAAAGAAATCTGCACTTTATATCTTTGCTTTGCTTTTCAGGTATCCAGTGGAGCTATTGATTTGGCTAAAACAAATATTGAAAGTATGTTGAGGCTTTGTGCTAAAGAAATTCCAGATGCAACTGATGACGTATTGCTGGCACAAAAGAAGTCGTTACATGATGTCACTCATGAACTTGTCAAGCAAGTTACATCGCCAAATACCATGGTTAGAGAACAGGTAAATATCTACGTCTCTTTCACCTTATTGCTATTTTGGAGAATAGCATTAATTTTGTGTGTGTGTGTGTGTATATTTTTACAGGGGGTACAAAATTTTATTAAACTCACAAGGAGGCCAATTTATTTATTTATTTTTTTTAAGATAAAATCAACTAACCAGTTTTGGTCCTCGCTAATCAGTTGAATCGAGGACAATGATTAAGGACAAGGGGCAGGGATTGTGTAATGTAAAGGAGGGTGTTAAAAAAAAAAAAGAAAGTAAATATGCAAGTCGACTTGAAAGGGAGGGGGTAATCAAATTCAAACCCAATAAATATTCCCTCAGTTTATGGGTGAGAATATGAATGGTCTCAAGCACCTTCAGATGATAGTCAAAGTGCTGTAGATTTGAGGTTGTAGTGAAAGTTGCTCAATTGACAGGGTTTGACCGAGATAAAATTTTTTCTTTTGTTTGCATGTATGTGTAGTGATTTTTAACTAAGGAACAGATTATCATTGCATTAAGAAAATAAACTTGATTTGTAAACATTATAGACAAAAATGTGGTTGGTCTAAAACTTAAGAATGAGGGAGGTGGGAATGTCGTCGTAATGAGATGTTATATTGTAATTTACTATGGAGTATTATGCAGTATTAGTATTTATGTTGGAATATGTTTTGTGTTAAATTGAAATAATTTGTATTGTCTGTCTGTTGTGTTAATATTATATTCCGTATTATCCAATGATGATGATAATTTGTTCTTTAGTTAAAATCATGATTATATGTACATGCAAACGCACCAAAAGAAAATTATTTGGTCAAATCCGTGTCTCTCAAGCAACTTTTGCATTCTCAAATCTGGCGCATGTATCATACACACACACTTGCAATCTCTCATTCAACCACGCACAATAATAGACAAATATAATCCACACATACACGCACACACAGTTGTATACAATCCTACCATATTCTTTTGACTATTTTTTCTTGATTTCTTCAATATCTTTCTCTGCCTGATGATTGTCGTAATAAGATAGCATGAAATCAGTGGTCGTAGATAAGCATCTATGTTATTAGATATATATAAAAACTTATATATTTATTTTATAATAGCTCTATCACAGATATTGAGCACTCTCCAAATCATACCACATTTGGTCTGCCACAGTGTTTGATTAATGTGGGTTATCTGCTATGTCACACATTGATTATTCTCAAGAAAGGATTCCTGCCCCTTGCTTGTTATCTTGCATTGCAAACTGAACTCTATCATCTTATAAAACTTTTTTTTTTTTTTAAAGAAAATTTCCTTGGTTCTATTGATTAAATCGCAGATTGTTTGATTATTAAAAGAATATTGTGACGCTGCTTAAAATATTTATCCCAGGACGGGAGTTTATTTTTTGCACGTGTGAAGTCAGGGCAGTCTGGCGCTTGATCCCTCGCAAAATAAGTCCCAGTTAAGATTCCTTCTTCGGGCACATGGAAACTGGCAGATAATGTGGGGGTTAATTTGGGGCTAGACTGACCGCCACTGGCAGGAGGTTTCCAAATTTCATGTTACACACACCCTCCAGGCCACTTCGTCTTCCTACCCGCTAGGCTAACGGAAGACATGGACCTTTAGGTTTAGATATATTATTATTTACCGTAGTCGACAATTTCAATTTCCCGTGTAATGTTTTTAAAGGTGAATAAGACACTTAGCGAGAATAAATTGAAGCTGAAAAGGAACATGCAAAAGAGGGCAACTCGATATTCAAACAATACAATGAATAAATTTCGACACGAGGGGACATTTAAAATATAACAAAGTTTTTAATACGTGCAGGCCAAACAAATATTTAAGATGCTAGCTATGTTACCAGCAGACAAGACTTGAACGCAAATGTCTCTTTCGTTTTCTTTTCTCTTGAACCTTGAAAAGGTAGCAAAGTCCATTCATATGTTTAGAGTTTATGAAATGAATCTTTTCATTTCTCTTTTCTTAATGCATATAATTCTCTATATGCTTCTTTCTTTAAATTGAGAGGGAGGGCATACAATTGCAATACTTAGGAAGGGTGGGGGGAGAGAACGGTTTTACAGTTTACTTAGCTTCTTCGAAGGGTTTCTTTGCAGAGTATTTTCTTTAACAGTCTAGCAGGATTCTGTAGAGCTCAGCTTGAAGGCATCTGTTATCTCCTATTCCGCGAGGAATTGACCTCTATTCATATCCTTCTTTTAACGGTCAATCTTCGAGGTCTGTTAATTCAAACCCAGAGGGGTATTGGGAAATTGATCTCGCCTCTCTCCTCTCAGTGGCAGACCATCTGACAATATGAAAAATAAATTCTTTTAGATTTATGACTTGGATCAGTTTTCCCACATATGGTAATTAAACAAATCTTTATTTTTTTAAATGTCTTGAAAGGGAAATTGTTTACAGCATTATTTTCAGAAAAGGTTGAGACAGACTCTTTTAAATAAAAACTGAAAAATATTGTGCTAAAACATAAAAAGCAAAAATTACTTTGTTTGCAAGAAAAAGTTCTTTGCAAGCAAGACTTATGACTTCTGTGTGGACGTAAAATAGTTTGTTTTTTAATTTTTTTTTTTTTTTTTTTTTACTAGAATTCTAAGATGACTAATTCAGTTTTTAGAACAGAAAAAGTAATGCAAAATTTGTCATTAGTCGTTTTTACAATGTTCTCTTGCCTCTATAAAGATTCTTGGAGGATTTTATGACTTCAAATTTAGCAAAGTAAATGGTGGTAATGGTCAGCTGATCAGCTAACCATACCACCAGTCAAATGTTCATGTGTTTAGAATTACTTTGTTCAATTCATCATCTACAAAAAGACTTATTTTGATCTGTAGTGTTAAAGTCTAGCATTGACTTAAATTTTATTATATCTCTATGTCCTCTTATGGGCCTGGTATCTAATAACTTTTACACATTTACAACTTTTACTTTTGACCTTTTTTTTTTTTTTTTTTATTTTTTTATTTTTTTATTTATTCATTCACTTTAGGTGACTGGGCCATTTAAAAGACAAAATTCCACTTCATAGATTATTTTTTTACCTTTTTCTGATCTTTTTATTTTTATTTTTTTACAGGTGATGCATGCATTAGAAGTCCTTGCAGAAACAACACACAAATCTGTTACTGAAATCATGGAACCGCATAGAGAAGTTCTGCAGGATATAATCCCGCCCAAGAAACATCTTCTTCATCATCAGCCTGCTAATGCTCAGATAGGTTTGATGGTAAGTAATACTTTGATGGATGCAAAATATTTAACTAATATTTTTTTTTTCTGATATTATTTGCTTTGTGTATATTAAAGTATCAAATTTTCTGCATTATTTTTGAGTGCATGAACTATGAATATTTAGAATATTGACATTTGCAACTAAATTAATTTTTTTCTCCAAAGAATTTTAATCTGGCAAAACTTGTGTTCACATTAATACTTGAACTGAATTTTTTTCCCCACCTTTATATATAATTTCTGATGGCAATCCAGCTATATTACCATTATGTTTAATCTTTAGTAAATGGAAACATGCATTCAGGGTGTTGGAATTCTATTTTCTGTCAATGTATTTGTTAGAATTTACTCAATAACTTTGTCTGGATATTTTTTCTTTTTCCTGAGCAACCTCAAATACTCTAGCTTTTGTGAACTTAATTCTCTTATACGTTCATTTAAACCAAGAATGTGCTTGAAGTTGTTGCTTAATTCGCAAGTTAAAATCTTTTTATCAATGTTTATTAATTCAGATAAGATAAAGAGATCAATGATAAAGATCAATGATAAGACTCTATATGATTGTTTAATTGCTCAAAAAGCTTTTTAAGTACTGGATTCAAGTTGGCATTAATATATTTGAATATTTGTGTTGAGGAACAGAATAGAAATTTGGTTTGTTTCAGTGAGACAAACTTCAATTACATTTTTTATTTTTATTTTCTATTTTTAGGAAGGCAACACGTTTTGTACAACGTTAGAACCAAGACTTTTTACGATAGATTTGTTAAAGGTGGAACATAAAGTATTTTTTGCTGAAGTAAGTAGCCTTTATTTTTTTTTTCTGTGTATTGGGTTTGTTTTTATCTAGTCTAAAAGAATTTTTAATAAATACTGCTTAAAACAATAGGGACTTTAGTTACTAAAGTCTATTTAATAGCGAGCATCATTTTTAGTAATCAGAGTAGGGATTTATATTCTTCCTTGTCCTGAGCTTATTTGTACCAGTCAGTTGGGTCTGTAGAATATACCGACTGCATCTCTGCAGATGGGTAATACTCCTCTCAATGACTGTCCTGGGTATGACGCTAAACAATCTGAGGCTCTGCTAGTGCTGGGGTATTGGGAGATATGCACTGTTGGCTAAACTAATCCTGTTATCTAACAGATTCAGTCCAATGGGCATAGAAGATCCAGATGAAATAACAACCCACATCAAAACACACCATAAAACCCCAAAAGCAACTCAAAATATAAATACCAAAGACAACCCAACAGAAAATGAAATGATGACAAATCCTACTGAAAAAAAAAAAAATGAAACACAAGCTACAAAAAGTAGACATAGATCAACTTCAAGAACAAAGGGGAAAAGTCCAAAACCTAGTCTCTTCCCCCCACCCCCCATAGAAACTAAAATTGGGTTGAATTGTTAGCATTATGTAGCAATGCTTGAAGCCATTTGATTGTGTGCCGGCAGGGTAGGCTCTGACTTGTTTGGAATATTATCTACTAAGCATTTGTTTGGAAATCTTAGATTTAATATGTATATAACCAATGTTTGTCATTGAGTGGCTTGCAGAGGTTGATATGCCATGAAGCCCATCAGACCAAACCAGAGAACATCTTGAATTTTCCATGAAATTCTGCCTTTTCACCACTATCTGGCTTGGTATAATCCAATGCTATCATAAAAACCCACTTAGAAGACAAAACCAACCTGACCTTTCTTGGCATTAACTGTTTCAAAGAGGTTGATATGCTGTTAAACAAAACTCAAACTTTGAAGAATGTGGAGTAGCCCTTGTTATCACTCCCATGTCCACTCTGACCTAAACTGTTTGCAAATGATAGGGTTCTATCTCTGGGTTGAATTAGAACCATTTGACATTTAAACTAAGTGCAAACAAATAACTGATGCTAAATTGAATTGTTAGAAATAGAAGTGTTTGATCATTTGTGTGCAAACAAATGACTAATTGACTTGTTAGTGTTAAATAGTAGTGCTTGAAAATATTTAACTGTGTGCAAACAAATGATTGATAGTAAATTGAATTATTCATGTTTGATAGAAATACGTGTAACCATTTAACTATGAAATAAATAGCTCAGGTTTGTTAAAAATCTTATCTACAAAACGTGTTTAGAAATCATATAATGTATATAAAAAGGATTTGGCATTAAATAACCTATGCCACCAAACCAAACCTGATCTATTTTTATAACTGAAAGTTAGATGTTCATTTTAGCTAACCAAAATGTATCATAATTAATATAAATGTAGCGTTCTCAAAGAGAATTTACAGTTTACAATATGTACTCTATGGAAAATACTCCCTTTAAGATGTTAGGGGTGGGAATTTGAGATTAATTTACTTAAGGTATGCAATAAAGATACTGGTGTTGAGATGAACTTTTTAACAAAGAGAGGGGTGGGGCAACAATGTCACATGACTAGCCTAAGAAAGAATAAAGCAGTATCTGTGTCATATTTTCTTTTTTAAAGTAACATTTGGACATAAGCAAAGATTTCTCTACCTGAACTTTTGTGCTCAAGATTTTTTTTAAGTTTAAAAATATTTTAAACTTTATATCAGGTTATTTAGATAGGAACTTTAATAACCTGATCTAAAGTTCCTATCTAAATAAAACTTGGTGAGCAGATAGCTCTGCATTAAATCTACAAACTTCAAATCTCATGGGTCTAAACAAAGAAAATATATTAAAAAATCTTATTTGTTATATTAAATATTTTGTCTTTATATAACGAAGATGCTTTTATTTCATTAATCAACTTTTCCTATGAACAAGAGGTGATGATTTTGATTTAATCCTTTCACTTCCATTGGGACACTGGTGTTCCAGTTGAATTTCATTTTAACCCTTGAAATGTCATACTCAAAATACAAAATATCTCTTGGTAGTGAAAGAGTTAAGATTTTGAATGCAGACTTGTTTGATTTACATTTCATATTTGAACATTAAAAAAATTCTTTTTTATTTTGCTTTTCTGAAAGGTTCATAAAATTTCATTTAATTTCTCTTTTTCAGCTTATAAACTTGTCAAGTTCAGAAGATGCCCATTTAATGAAAATGGCATGCTACAAGAATGTTACCAATCTGGTACCACTTCGAAAAAGTGCTTTGCGTAAGTAAAAATATTTTTAATCTAAGTTTTAAAAAAATGTTTTTGTTCCCCAATTACATCAAAACTTTTTATAAATTTTCTGATCTTGGAATCCGTATTGGTGTGGAAAATTTCTGAAAATTAACCTTTCCCTCTTCCATCACCACCTGTACCAAAAATTGAAAACTCCATTGATCTTAGTAAATTTAGTTTTTAAAGAAATTAAGGAACAGATTTTGAAAAAAGAATCAGTCTAAAGTTTTAGTGTCAGATTTAAAAAAAAATTTTTTTAACTGAATTTTTAAATAATAATGAAAAAAAACCCATTGGATCTCTTAATTAAAGCCAATGATTGTTGGATATATAAATTTATAAAAGTTTTTCTTCAAATAATTAAAATTTTATAACCACCTTCTACATGGTAACATCAAGGCTTGGTGTTGACAGTGAAATACTTTGGATGTGTCAGAGGATGAAGTTTAAAGTGAATCACAGAAAAATTGTACAGTACCATTAGTATCCCTACTTGTGTGTGTGTGTGAGTATCTTAGATATCAAAGGGGTTGACAATGAATTTCCCATTTTAAGTAGAAAGGGGAGATATAAGTTTGTGAGAAGAACCCCCTGAAGGTGAGTGATGTACTCATTAGTCCACAATGACTTGGAAGTAGGGAAAGACTGTTGAACCAAAGAATTTAAGGCATTGATTTTTTTTTCTTCATAAAGTGCACTGAAAAACTTGTCAATTAAAATTTCAGGTTTTTGTGGCATAATGGTTGTCATTATAGAAAATAAGCTGTTTAATCCGAGTTTAAATCCTGATTGAAGTTGTTTGTATTTGACTTTGTACCATATTTACCAACCCCTCCGCTTGGGCAGGATATGACACAAGGTCAATTTTTTAAGCTGAGTTTAACAGGTTTGAATTCAGTTTTCCTTCTCCTAGACTAGTTGCCTCACCAAGGCTGAAGAACCTAGTCTGCCCTACTATTTACCCATAGCTGGAGGGAGAATAATTGGATTCATACCTTTCCCAAGGGTATTAGTGCAATGTGAAATGCATTCAGTCCAGGATTTGAACTCGTGTCGCCGTGTCCAATTCCTGCGACAATAACATTACACCATGGGCACTTTGACTTTGTACTAATGCCTTTGAGAAGAGCCTGACTCTATTTCTACTCACCTCATCCTAGCTATGGGTAAATAGTAGGGCAGACTGTGCTCTTTTTTTACCCTTGATATGGCAACCAGTTTAAGAGGAAAACTCTGAATTTAATCCTGGTGTATACTCTGCTTAAAAATGAATGTTTTATCCTTCTTAACGTGGGGAAAAGTTTGCGATACATTATCAAAACATGCAAGCATTATAAATTTTCTTGATTCTCTTGTTATCCATCCTTATTGGCTATTGATCTTGGTTAGTCTTCTAGACAGTATCCATTGTCTGCACAGAGGTGTTTAATGTTTTTGCTGGTCAGCCAACAGTGTTGTGTTCATGTGTAGGAGTCCATAAGAGAACATGAGTTTGTTTTTACTTCTCCAAAAGGGATCAGCTTGTTTTGAATGTTTTTGTGAGGTGCTGCTACTTTTGAATTGATTTCTTTGTTGGGATGAAAATGACAAATGTAAAGTTACAATTTTATCTTATTGTTTATATTGTGATGTAAATGAATAATCATAAATATTTTTCATTTTCTTTGTGAATCCACCCCTACCAGGTGCTTTAGCAGCTTCTCATTATATACAACCTAGCCGTGAAAAAATCTTCCATGTTTTATACAAAGCTCTGGATAGTAGCAACACTGAATTACAGGAGGCGGCACACGATTGTATGAAAAAGGTATGAAATCTATTTCATTAGTTGTCTTATTTTGAAAGAAATAGTGTTGCCATAGATGATGGTTGCATTTAACATTCTTTTTGGTCACAACTTAATGATAAAGGGTCAACTTAAATTAGTGGACATCTTTCTCTATCCCAGTTGTCTAGTATATTGTTCTATTGAATCAGATATATATTTGCTTTATTTAACTCAAAACTACTATCACCAGAATGTCATGGTGAAGACATATGGTGTGTTTCATAAAAGACAACTTTTTGGATGAAAGTTAAATTTCTAATTACTCTTCCAGACATATGTTTTGTAACTACAAAAACGTATTATTTTATGTTGCTTTACAATCCTTTTTAGATATCAATTTTTTCCAATGAAAAAATTTAAATTCATATTGCAAATGATAAAAAAAAAAAAAAGTTACTATTTTATCATTAAAGATGAATAAGACCTATTTTTCCTCCAATGTTTGTCTGAGAGGTAAAATCTAGTTAGTTTGCACAGATTCACATTGTGCTGCCAGTTTTATCACAGGCAAAATGTTGGAAACTATTATATACAATTATGCTAAAAGAAATTATTGGTAAATTATTTTTTGCAAGAATTATTTATGAAGACAATTGTAATATAAAACTACTTCAACAAGTTTCATAAACTGAACTTTTTTAAATTCTTAATTTTTTTATTTTTTTTTTTAATTTTTTTTTTTTAAGAAAAACTTGTATCTTAAAAAATTGATTTTATGATTTCAATTTCGCAGTTTATATCTGGATTTACAATTGACATGGAAATGGTTCATGGTGATATGCGACCCTTGTTAGGATTATTGGGGGATTATCGAAATCTCAACCTGAATGTTATTCAGCGTCTGACCAGCCTCACACAACTGTTTCCTCACACTTTCAAAGAGAAACTCTTGGAACAATTATTGGTAAGTTTTGTTTCCCCCGCCTTCCTTATAATTCTTATGAGCAAGAAAATACCAAGACGATTGAAAAATTTTGCAATATTTTAGTACATGCTAATTTGCAGTGCATATATCATGTTCCATTTTAAGCCATAGATGTTTCCTGCTGTAGTTGGTGTTCTGACATGTTGTGCATTGCTTCACTCTATAGTGCTACACCACTTAGATGTGCAACCTAGTCTAATTTGGGAATTTATTTACAAGTTTGAACTGAGCCATAATGCTGGAGTAGCAACCAAAAAAATTTGGTTGAAAAGTTAAGGTGCAGTTGGTCACAGTAAGTAACCAGATTGTGTGTGTGTGTGTGTGTGGGGGGGATTGCTCAGATTGCGAGAACCTTGATAATAGGGAAAGTCGGGTAGGCCTGAAACTGTATTCTGAGGCTGTTCTACAAGCCATAGTGGTAAATCCAGTATTTAGCACTTAGAGAGTATCAGGCAAGCTTGGCATCTCGGTATTCAGTGTGGTTTGCCACCTTCACAACCTCTCTCTGTTGGCTGGGGCTGTAGAATATGCCAACCGCACCTCTGCAAAAGAGGTAAGATCCTATTTACCCAACCCCTCCGCTCGGACAGGATATGACACAAGGTCAATTTTTAGCGGAGTTTTAACAGGTTTGAATTCAGTTTTCCTTCTCCTAGACTAGTTGTCTCACCAAGACTGAAGAACCCAGTCTGCCCTACTATTTACCCATTGAGGCTACCTGTTGGCTGTGGTTGATGACTTGTAATGCTTGATGACGAGATTCTTGTGGCTGCGTAATCTCTAACCTGGCAACCAAAGACGTCACATGATTTGCAACACTCCACTTTGCCTGTCTAACCTAGTAAGGGCCAATTGGAGACTTGATCTGATCAATTGGCTGGTCATGTCAGTCCTCTTTTAAATCTCAGTTGGAGAGTGATGGCTGTAGGGTCAGTCATGCTGAGGAAAGACCTATACTCCTTCCTGTCCCTGGGTGAGTAATTATCTTGTGAATGAAAACTCAGGGACAAAAACTTTCTACCGTTAGTATGAGTATATTGACTATGTAGCCCTGATGTTACTAGGTGAATAGGTTTTCCCCTAGGCATATCCTCATGTGGGACTCTGTGGTGGGTGGGGAGCATAGTCAATGAAACTCAGAGGTTCTTTATGGCTTATGAAAATATAACCCAAGCAAAAACCAAAAAAATAAAGACCTCTCTCAGAATCTTCTTTGGAAAGTTAACACGAAATTAATGAAAACTTCTATCAGATCATTGTACTTGAATCAATAGAAGAAATTCCAATCACCAAACACTCCCCATTCCTGATTCAAAAGACAATAGAAACATACTGTAAACCAATCAATAACAAAAAGCTATGAACAACATTATTATTATACAAACAAAAAATCAAAAACAGTCGGAAAGAAAACTAAAATGGAAACAATTTGGAAAACTAAACAAGTATCCTCCATATGATACCTCCATATTTAAAGCAGAAGCATGCATAGTTGATATGGTGCTTTATCTGATTCAAAAAATCAATAACTCAAAGATTCATTATTTTTTTCTGACTTGTCAGTGTTAATATTCTTACGAAGTGAGAGACTTGACAACCTACTTATAAAACTCTTATGTAAATTAGAACGAATGTCAGATGACAATGAAATAGTACTCTGTTGGATTTCGAGACACACAGGAATTAGTGGAAATAAGCAAGTTGATAAAGTGGCTAGATCTGCCTTAAGTATGGTTCCTGAAAAAACTTAAAATTCCATATACAGACTTAAAAAATTAAAATAAACAAATGTATACTACAACAAAGGCAGCATTGCTGGAGCAACAATAACTATAATAAGCTTCTAGAAATCAAGCCTATGTTAGAAGAGAAGCAAAGCTTCAGAAAAAAGCTGAAAAGTTATTATCCAGATTGTGCATAGGTCACACAAGAATTACACATTCTTACTTAAAGAAGAGCAACCAGTATGCCAGGCTATGTACACAATAAAGTATTTTCTCATTGAATGCATTGATCTGGCCCTGACAAGAGAAAGATCTTACAACACAAGCTCTCTGATAGAACTATCTAAAAAAAACAAAAAACAAAAAAAAAACAATCAACTAAAGTGGCCCTATATGGAAAAATAAAGATCTAACCAATATAATATAAACAATATCAAAGAATATAAAAACAAATGAGTATCTGAAAATTACTTTACACCATAAATAAATATTTGAAGATATAAAGACCTTGAAACAAACAAACTCTCATCAAAATGACTTGATTCAATGTTAAATGACTCAAAAAGGGTTGATACGCTGTAAAACGAAACAACTGACCAACCATAGACATACCCTCACCCAACTCTAAACTTATCAAAAAGAATAATAAAATCTTTAGACCTCAGAAGAGATAAAATTTCATCCCAAACAACAAGGCGTAACAAACATGAGAATCTCCAGACGTGAAGAAACAAAAATCATAGACACAAACATACAAACTAACATTTAAAATAAACAAACCAACAACTCCAACCAACATGAAAGTAGGTTACGTAAATGCAAAAGTAGAAAATTACATTTCAAGTCCTCTAAATTGCCAAAAAATATGAACATTGTAGAGATAAATAAGCGATCATCAATATGTGCAAAATCAAATCATAGAGAATTAGAATGTCAAAATCTTTTCAACTGTATCAACTGTACAGGAGAATATCCTGTATACTTGGAAATGTAAAACATGAAGAAGAAAATATATAAATAAAATAGACAAAAAACAACTCCTTTCCAAGAGTCAAAAAAATAGAACAAATACAAGAAAAAGAGGAATCCAGTTATGCATACGTAACAAAAGGAAGATACAAAACCAAAACGGGAAGAAGTGAACACTGATTAATGAAGTAAAAAAAAAAATCTAATAGAAATGCTAAAAAGGATCATAAGAAACAATCAAGGAAGACATTTCAACAGTCTCTAGTTGAACATGAGGTATACAACCAAAATCTAAACTGAACCAAAAACACTAATAAATGAACCAATCCTATAATCAAACAGATTCAACCCAGTGGACATAGAAGATTCTATTTGTCTGAATTTTGGCTTGATGTGCAATATATTGTGGATTTAAAAAGTTTCCTGATCTCCTTGTTTGATCAACAGTCAAACTTTAAAAATGATTTCTCTGGTTGAATCATTTCTTTGCCCAGATAAGAAAGGGACACCTGAAGAAGGCCGGAGGATACAGCAGTCAAAATGTTATAACTAACAACAATAAAGACAAGCACAATCCAAAATATCACACAAAATGTAGAAGATCCTGATGAAACAACTACCCACATCAAAACCCACCATAAAACCCCAAAAGCGACTCAAAATATAAATACCAAAGGCAACTCATCAGAAAATGAAATGACGACAAATCCTACCGAAAAAAAAAAAAAACTCAAGTTACAAAAAGTAGACATAGATCAACAAAATCCCTACAAAGATCCTATTGTATAGAAAGCATGGATAGTGACACAGACCACCTAGTTGCCAGCCTCAATCTGGACAGTATAACAATTAACTACAATACTTTAAATCATTTAGCTATGTACAAATAGATGAACTCAATCTCTTTTTTAAATGTTACTTAAAAATCATCCACTTAAAAAGTGAAAAAGAAACTAACAACTAATCTCTTGCATATTATGCATATTTGTTTAAATGTGTGCAAACAAATGACTGATATTAAATTGTTGTTGGTACATGTCAGTGATAGACTGTTTGATTGTGTCCAAACAAATGATTAAAAGTGAATAGAATGATTTGTATAGGATGGAGATAAATGAAGAAAAATAAGCTCGGGCTTGTTTTAAAATTGTTATTAGCAAGATGTTTACAAATCATATGTATTACCATTTAACTTTGTGCAAACAAATTGTTGATGTTGGGTTGAATTGTTAGCATTATGTAGCGGTGCTTGAAGCTATTTGTGTGCAGGCAGGGTAGGCTCTGACTTGTTTGGAATATTATCTACTCAGTATTCATTTGGAAATCTTAAGTTTAATATGTATATAAACAAAGTTTGTCATCGAGTGGCTTGCAGAGGTTGATATGCCATGAAGCCCATCAGACCAAACCGGAGAACATCTTGAGTTTTCTCCAAAAAACCCCCCCATTCTTTCACCAAAATCTTATCAAATCAACCCTTTCATCAATATCTGGCCAAATATAATCTAATACTATTATAAAAACCCATATCCTAAACCCTACATAGAAGACAAAACCAACCTAAACTTACTTAGCATTAAATGACACACAGAGGTTCATATGCTGTTCAACAAAACTCAAACCATTACAACCTTGGTAAAATCCTCTGGATCTGTTGAATTAGCAAAATATTGCTCAGCTTTTGACTGTCCCAGTATTTGAACACAAAAAGTTTAAGGCATTTAAATTCATTTAGGTTAATACTTCTAGCCTAATGGCTAAAGTGCTGACCTCAATGTAAGTTTAAACTGCCATTGTACCATTATGTTCACTTTTGAATTATTACTTTTAGGTCAGCTATTGAACCCCACTTTCTCCAAAGGTTTGGGATAAATAGATAGTATCACTGCTGTTCTTATATAAGGTTGGCTTTAACTATGTTTGATAAATCATTAAACAAAGACATCAATAAACCAATTTATTTTATTCATTATTTTTTTTTTTTTTTTTTTTTTTTTTTTTAAGACCCACTTGAAAAAGTTTATGGAAGTTGCTATCTCAAACCAAAAAAGTGGTCACCAAAGAAATAATGGTCAAGTGCTCTCTCAGGTAAATCGTCCAATTTTTTTCAATTTTTAGTTGATTATCAAATTGTATTAAGTTTATTTTATTTAATGTATAAAAGATTTTATAAGATGGAGTAAATTATTTAGCATTTGGTTTTACCAAAGAATCTGTTAATGCTATGAGAAGGCCCTAGAAAAACCTGAAGCTTAAGGATCACTCACTTTATGGTGTCACTGATTTCTATGACATCGTTGCTGGAGTCTTGCAACAAGATACAGTGACTCGCACCATTCTTACCTATAATCTGCCTAAATTATATATGAAGGACTTTATACCCCCCCCAAAAAAAAGCAGTTGATGATATCCAGTAGAAACTTATTGACACAGACTATGCAGATAATCTAGTTCTTCTTCCAAACACACTTGCTCAAGCTGAATCTCTGCTGTATAGCCTGGAACAGGTACTATTTACCAACCCCTCCGCTCGGGCAGGATATGACACAAGGTCAATTTTTAAGTGGAGTTTAACAGGTTTGAATTCAGTTTTCCTTCTCCTAGACTAGTTGCCTAACCAAGGCTGAAGAACCTAGTCTGTCCTACTATTTACCCATAGCTGGAGGGAGAATAATTGGATTCATACCTTCCCCAAGGGTATTAGTGCTATGTGAAATGCAATCAGTCTCGTCCAGGATTTGAACTCGTGTCGCCGTGTTCATTTCCTACGACGATAACGACTACACCACTGGAACAGGTAACGAGATGTTGGTCTCTGAACTTGTAAAAGTTCATGTATTTTATTAATGATGGTGCCATCTCTTCATCATCTGGAATTAGATCAGTTGTTGGTAGCAATCTCATCTACTGAAAGCAATGTCAACATAGGTAAAACATGGACTGCTATTGACAGAGTAACAAACATGTAAATATCTGATCTCTGATAAAATAAAATAGAAATTCTTTTAAGTTCAGTACAGTTGTATGGTTGCACCGATTGGACATTAACAAAATATTTAGAGAAAAGATTAGATGGGAACTACACAAGGATGCTTTTTTTTTTTTTTTTTTTTTTTTTTTTTTTTTTTTGTTAAAAAGAAAAAAAGCTACTTGTATCTATAAGAATTGAGTTAGTTTAGAATGATTAAATGAAATTAAAGAAATATATATAATTTATTGCATACATAATATTTAAAAAAAAAGAAGAAAAAATCTTGTTTTGATAATGTAATTTTTAATTCAATTACCCCCCCCCCCCAAAAAAAAATGCTTACATAACCAACTTGTAAATCAAGTTTTAGAAAAGTATTTCTTGATGTTCATTTTAGTAAGTTTTTTTGTTTTTTTTTTTTTACTAGATTATATGAAGTGTCAAGTTTTTTGTTCAGAAAAGACTAATCAAGAAAATATCCCATCAAGACAAATCCTGTGGTATTGTGGCTAATATGCTGGACTGAGATGATTTGAAAGTTTGAACTCCAGTCATGCCATTCCATTCAAGAGTACCTCTTCCGTCCTTTTACAAGGATGGCTTTGGCATGAAATAAAACATGAAAGTTTATAGAATTCTTATCATTTGCATTGAGAGAACAGACTTTAAGAATATTCTTATTGCATTTTGGCATTTGGGTCAAGAATATTGCATTTTTTTATTTCTTTATATTGACATATTTACATCTAAATGTTGATTACTCAACATTTGATCAAATCAAGAATATTGTTTTTTTTTTATATTCTTCTCTATAAAATTAATTTCAATTGTTTCAATTTCCAACATTGCTTAAATACCTCTGATAATACTATCATGATCAGAATATTCCAGACACTTACATATATGCCAACCTAAAAGACTTTAAACAAATTCATTTGGATGGGATATTTTCCAGATTCGTCTTGTTGGGATGAGACTGTTTGATTTTACATGTTTCAATTTGTCTCTCTGTTTTAGGAACTAAAAATTTGTGCTGCTATTATTAATATTTTCCACCTTGTACCAACTGCAACTCAAAAAATAATCGAGCCACTTACTAGATTGACATTCCAAACTGAAAAGGCTCTGTTCATGGAGGTAAGTGTCATCTCATAATAACCAAATATTTCACTAAGAATTATTATAATAACTGAAATCAACGTTTTTATTTCATAAAACAAAATCCTTTATTTTAATTACATATGATTTTGTTCATTATTCTAATTTGAATTAAAGATTATAAAAGGATTTCTCTAGTAATGCTAAGATTTGAATAAAGAAAATTTGTTATTTAGGAATACAAAACTTTCTATATTGATTTTTGTGTGGAGACAATTCTGCCTTTCATAGATAGACTATGCCAATGACAGTGCTTCTGGCAAATACACCTGCCCAAGCCAAAACCCTGCTATATAGTCTGGAACAAGCAGTTGCTGGCATAGGCCTCCATGTCAAGAAAGAATATATGTGCTTAAATCAAAGAGGTGACATCTCCACACGAAATGGTAGTTCTCTGAAACTAGTGGACAAGTTCACCTACCTAGGAAGCAGTCTCATCAACCAAGAAAGACATCAACACATGACTAGCAATGGCATGGATAGCTATCAATTGGCTATTGGTCATATGGAAGTCAAACCTGACTGATAGAATAAAACGCAGTTTTTTTTCCAAGCAGTGATTGTGCTGATACTGTTATATGGGTGCATTACATGGATGCTAGCTAAATGTATGGAGAAAAAGCTTGACGGCAATTACACAAGAATGTTGAACAAGTCCTGGAGGCAACACCCTGCCAAACAGCAGCTGTACGGCCACCTACCACCCATCACGAAAACTATCCAAATTAGATGAACCAGACATGCAGGACACCGCTGTGGACCCATTCACATGAACGAGCAAAGGTAGGATGAACAGCTAGAACCTATATACCACAGCTCTAGGCGATACAGGATATAGCCTTGAAGACCTCCTGGGAGCAGTGGACAAGAGATAGGTGGCAAGAGAGGTCAGGAAGATCTGTGCTGGCAGCACAACATGAGATACATAGTAGTTTCTAAATGATATTTTGTTCTGCATAAGCTTGTTTATATATGTTTACGTATATTATAAATTTACATTGAGCACTCCATTTGAATAAATCTATTTAAGTATATCTAAGGCTTAATTGATATAATACATATAGCATAAACTTATTGTGATTTGATTGAAAACAAACAAGTTAGAGTGAAGCAGTTTTATTTTTTCACTATTAATTTTATTTTTGTTAAAGGATAAAACTAACTGATTATTAATGAATTTAATTTACATCAGAATTATTGTCTCTTTTTTTTCCTTCCTTTAAGATCAGGGTTTTTAATGCTCAAATGATATTACTCGACTTAAGTTCTCTAATATTTGCATTTGTGCCAGTTTACCGAATAAACTCTAGAAACCTGAGGGGAATCAAACTAATGCCACATACAATCTAGACCTACTTGTTTCAATTGATCAAAGAACCTGCTGTAAAATGGTTTCAGATGGTGCACTCTGATGAACTCTGTTTTGAATGTTAGACTGCTTTCATTGTAACTTGAAGAATAATGTAAATGAATTACCAAAATATTGTGAAACTTTGGACTCATCGTAGTATCTTAAATATAATGAAGGTTTTTTTTTTTTTTTTTTTTTTTTTTTTTTTTTTATCCTAACTAAAATCCAAATCATGATATCACTGGTTGGACTTTAACATTTGAATTATTTTTTAAATTAATGTTATTTAAATTTAACTTATTTTTGAAAATGAATTTAATAGTTTAAGTTTCCCAGGATAGAAATAACATTTTGTGTATGGAAGTAGATATAATTTATCTGTTCTTGAGTAACATTAATATGATTGGAAACATTTATGCAAAACATTCTATTTTATCTTATAGGCCGGAAGCCCATTTAGGGAACCTCTCTTAAAATTCTTACTAAGGTTTCCTCGTCAAACTGTTGATCTATTTCTCAATGACAATACCATTATTGATCAACAATGGACAAGATATCTGGAGGTAGGTTGTGAATTCATGGAAGTTTTTTTCTTTTAACGTTTCTTTGAATGATATTCAAAATGATAAAAATTCATACTAAATATTGAATTTGCATACCGTGTAACATGTATAGCATATATATGGAACAACCGATCAGCTTTAAAATAGCTTTGCACCTCTGTTTGTTTGGAGTGAGTTCTATCTTGTAGATCTATTAAAGTTCTGTATGTTTCTTCTTGGTTAGTTAAGCATCAGTTGCCTGTAGATGCTATGCCATTGTAAACCATTAATTGATTGACCCTTTTGGACTTTGCTGTTAATATTTCTGCTGCAGTTGTGTCCATCCATTCCAGCCAACAGAATAATTACAAGTAATCTAATGTTAAAAATTTCTTCAAACTTCATATCAAAATTGATTGTTAACTTTGGTTGATATATGTATATGCTATACAATCAGCTTTAAGATTGCTTGGCACCCCTGCTTGTTGGTAGTGAGTTGTATTTTGGACTTCTATTAAAACTATAAATTTCTTCTTGGTTAGTTAAGTATCAGTTGCCTGTACATCTTTGATGTAATGGTTAGCAAGCTAAACTAGTAGATCTTCATGAGTGAGTTAAGTCACATTGGGTACCCCATTCATACGGTCTTGTGCCATATCTAAACCAAAAAGCTTAGTAAGTTACTAAAGTATCAGTTGCCTGGAAATGCTATACCAATGCAAACCATGAATTGTTAGATCTGTTAGACTTTGCTGTTAATATTGCTGTTGCTATGCCTGCCTATATATTCAAACCAATTCTAAATTTATTTTTGGTTACTTTATTTTATTGGCTGTTATCAAATTTTGATTTGCACACATCCAAACTCATAATTTTAGTATTATTTAAGAATGTTCTGATTTGCTGGATCAGCAACCTCAGAGTGCATCTCTGAATCTGGTTGCTTTCTCTGAACAACTTACTCCTTTTTTTTTTTTTTCTCTGACTACACTTGTATATATGCAGGGGTAAATATTGTCTACTTCTGAACCTTGGGCCACCCATAAACTGGACATAAAAGTATTGTCAGATTGTATGTCTCAAGGACACCCTAAAAAGTGTAACAATAAAATTGAAATCTTGAGTTGCAGCTCAGTTTTCTGACCATCTCCACTTTGAGGAGTGATTCACACATAAAATGCATACAGCCCCACATACTCAACACACTGCTATACATACAAATACACCTCTGGTCAACTTTCAACTGTACACCTATGTATGTATCCACACCTACTTATATCTCTAATGATATACACATTAGAGTTGGGTGGTTTATCAATTTATTTTGGTAGTGATTTTGTTTTATTTTTTTTCTTGATAATGTGGTTTTTGATTTGGTTTTTAATTTAGTATTTTTGCTTTCTAAGGAAACCATTCATTTTCTTGTGTATTGCTAGCATTTCCAGTTGATATTTGACTTCATTTAGATTTACAAATTTTTAACTTTGTCTGTTCAACTCATAATTTCTCATGTATTTCTAGTCCAATCGTAAAAATATTTGTTGCTGGAAAGAAAATGGAGAAATCTTTCTAAATAAAATTAAAAAAAAAAAAAATCCAACATCAAGGCAAAATTGGCAACTTTTTTTCCTTGCTATTTTAACTTTTTGTGATAAAAATGATTTTATTTTTTTAAACTGAAACAGATTTCAGATATGTCATATTTTCCTTTGTCTAATATGAAAGATTTCAAGGTGTAATATCTGTTGTATTTTTTTCTTCATTTCTTCTGTAAACAAATAGATTTGACATTTCCTAAATCTAGTCAATTAAATGTTTATATTTTTGTTCAATTTTTTTTCTTTTACCATGGTATGGTGATAAAATTTAATTTTAAAATCTAAAAGTCTTTTTCAACAGTGTTTCCTTGGATATGGTCACTCTGTAGTGATAGCAGTGAACTGAACAAATTTGGTTTCATAAAAATGTTTTTGCTGTTTCACAGTTAAAATGCCCCCCCCCCCGTATTTCTTTTAAACTGCCCATTTCTAAAACACATACATATGCCCATGTGTCTATACTACCACTCCAAAGGTTCATAGTGTCACAATGGACTTTGGATACCATCTAGATGATCTGCCAAATGTGGTGGTTGGTGACAGTCAAAGGGATTTGTGCTATCAACATGCCTTGATATATATTCGTTTTAAGAATGGCAATCAAATAGTGTGGATTTTTTTTAAACATTTTTATTTTTTGATTTACAGTTTATGGTTCGGCACAAAGATGCCCAAGTTATTAGAGATGTCCTCATGGCTGATCCCATGCGACTGGTAAACATGGCTCTCCGTAATATTCAAGTAAGTATTTTAATTATAAATGAACTTTCAATAAAATATCAAGTTATTCAAAAATTAGAAATTTGAGATATTCCTTTTTGGGATTATTTTGATTTTTGTCAACAAAGTTTTTAGTATTTTCTGATGAATTCTTTTCAAGTTCATTTGTTTTGATATTTTTTGTGTAAATGATTTACTTTACATTGCTTTATCAGTTTAATGTAAGAAGCAACATTTAAAGATGAAATTAAACCTAGTTAAAATTAGTTACAGAAATATCTCTTGTTACAAAGTTTTAATAAATTTTCCAAGCACAAAAATGTGCTGAAATCTTTTCCTGTTCATCAGGGTTAGATTTTGTTTTTGTACAAATCTAATTTTTTAAACACTTTCATATATAAATCTGTCATTAAAAAAAATTTGAAAATTTGTAACAATGTATAGGCAAATTATATTTTTTAAAATATACATTGACTGTATAGATGAAATTTGAATAAAAGGTTGTCATTGCTGGCATGTGCAACATTGAACAATGTTATGGTTTTGTGTAGATGGCAATCATGTTGGTGATATCACATCTTGTCTACTATTTCAAATTTTATTGAAGGTGCCCTTCCACATGAGTAGCATTTTGGTTTAATAAGCAAATAAAGATTGTTTAAATGGTTTTTGATATTTTGTAACCTGAGAGGCTAGTATCTGTGCTGCTAACTAGAAGTACATCAACTTTAGTGGACAATCCTATGTCTTGCTATTGCCACTAAAATGTTTTATATTTTATTTTTATTCATTTTTCTATAGAATCTAACCTATTTCTTAGCCTGTAAAGCAGTTAGACAACATTTTACATTTTGAAGTGTTTTTTAAGCCAGGAGCCCAGAGCGGAGAGGCTTATAGTTATGTGAAGCTCAGAGTTATAAGGTTTAATGAAGTAGATGGGATAAATTGCTAAAAGTGATAAAAAGCAACACTAATTTGATGGAGGAAAACAAGTTAAAAAAAAAAAAAAAAAAATCCTGAAAATAACTAAATATTTAGATGTTTGTAAATTTTAGTTAATTGATACTTTAAAAAAAAAAAGTTTATGGCTTGTGTTATTTAGTCAAACAAAACTGTACTTTCTCAACATCAATAGTGTTTCCATTTTTTTAGAGTACCCCTGATATGCCACCTGCCCAGCATATCAAAGCGGAGATGCAGTACCAGGCCATACGTTTGATTTCACTCCTTGTGGAGATGGATGAAAAATGGCTGGCTGAGCAACCTACTGTTGTAAGTATTTCATCCTTCAATTTGCACATGGACTAAAAAAGAAAATTGCAATAGAAGAATTGTAACCTGATATTATAAATGTATGAATAATTTTATCTTGTGTAGATTAGTAAAAAAATTTTTTTCTTTTAACCCATTTGGTGTGGAGAGCAAGCCAAATCACCCAAATATACTTAATGTGTGATGGCAAGATGCTACATTACTGAAGATTTTGGGATTTTGTGCAATACACCCCCTCCCCCAAAAGTGCCTTTTGTTCAATATAAAATTAAATAATAAAAGAAAAAAAAAGTAAACTTTAGTAACTACTCATTTGTTTTCAAACGTATTGGTTAAAAAACCCAAAAAACTCTTCCAAATGTAACCTTAAGTCAGCCATGTTTGTTTGAGAATCAAATTCCATTCACTTGCAGACTGGTTAGAGTAACCAAAACTAAAAAGTCTTGATGTGATAGTGAGGTCCAATGATGAATCTCCATAATGTTTTGTTGAATCCACCCAGGTTCCTTGCATGCTGTGGTAAATTCTGCTTCTTGCATCTTTTACACAATTGAATTGGAACAACTTTAAACGAACAATGAAATCTGTTGAGCAACTTAACAATTCAGGTTTTTTTTTTTTTTTTTTTTTTTTACTCGTATACTAAGAAAAGAAGAGTCCAGTTAAAAAGTTCTTCCTTGGCAGTACCTAATTTTGGTGATGTGGAGTGTATTTTCCTTATGCTACCCTAGCTGACTGATTTCCCCAGACTGAAAAAGGAATCTAACGATGAATATTTTTCTGACAATATTCACCTCCACTCAGCAGAAGCCACTCCCAAAATTGAAACTCCACCCATTTTGTTAGTCTATGAAGAAGATATTACATTCTTTTATTTTTTATTTTATTTTATTTTATTTTTTTATGCCAAGTACCAGTTAAATCTGGACAACTTTTCAAACCAGATAATTTGGTGCTGATCATATTTTAAACTCAGGACATGAGTTTTCTCCTTTTTCATGTCTAATTTAATGACTGCTACTTGGTGGTTAATTTTTACCCAACTTGCTAATGATCAGATTGCCCAGTCGACTTGGGCTGTTGAAAATACTGACGGGTTCTCTGCCAAGAGGTAAGATCTCCCCGCCACGACGAGTGTCCTGTTTATGACGCTAAACAATCTGATTGTGTGCCCCTTCATTACCATTGCTCCCAGATCCGCTCTGGCCCAGAGTGGTAGCACCTGACAGGGTCTTATCTAAGTGTCAAATAGAACTATACTGTATTGGTTGAGATGGGACTGTTTTGACATTGAAACTGCATGCTTATGCTAAACTGAATTATTTGAATTAGAACTGTTAGACTAAACTGAATAGCTTGAAATAGAAATATTTTTGACAATTAAACTATACTTATGCTGAACTGAATTATTTGAAATAGACCTGATTATTTGTATAAAAATGGATTTGGCATTAAATAATCTACAGAAGTTGATATGCCGTAAAACCCAAACAAACCAAACTTATGATCAGATTTTCAAAATCCATTTTTGATTTTTAATACAGTCACTCCACCCCAATATCAAGGCAACACTCTGTTACACAAACATGCTTATGTTATGTGCCCCTCATTGTATAAGATCCAAATTTTTCCCCTTTCAGCTTTTTGTTTTCAGAATGCATTATGAAACTTGTGTGTATGTATGTGTATATATATATATATATATATATATATATATATATATATATACACACACACACACACACACACACAGTGTATCACAAAAGTGAGTACACCCCTCACATTTCTGCAGATATTTAAGTATATCTCTTCATGGGACAACACTGACAAAATGACACTTTGACACAATGAAAAGTAGTCTGTGTGCAGCTTATATAACAGTTAATTTATTTTCCCCTCAAAATATAACCATTAAAAGCTAAACCCCTGTTAACAAAAGTGAGTACACCCCTGAGAAACTATACCCCTAAATGTCCAAATTGAGTACTGTTTTTTTATTTTCCCCTCCAAAATGTCATGTGACTCAGTGTTACTAGGCCCATGTGCATAGGGAGCAGGTGTGTTCAAATTTGTAGTGCAGCTCTCACACTCTTTCATACTGGTCACTGAAAGTTCCAACATGGCACCACATGGCAAAGAACTCTCTGAGGATCTTAAAAGACATATTGTTGCGCTACATGAAGATGGCCTAGGCTACAAGAAGATTGCCAACACCCTGAAACTGAGCTGCAGCACAGTGGCTAAAATCATCCAGCATTTTAAAAGAGCGGTGTCCACTCAGAACAGGCCTCGAGTAGGTCATCCATAGAAGCTGAGTGTCACATCCAAATGCTTTCTTTGAAAGATCGGCGTAGGAGTCCTGTCAGCATTGCTGCAGAGATTGAAGAGGTGGGGGGTCAGCCTGTTAGTGCTCAGACTATATGCCGCACTCTACATCAAATTGGTGTGCATGGCTGTCACTCCAGGAGGAAGCCTCTTCTGAAGACGATACACAAGAAAGCCTCCTAACAGTTTGCTGAAGACATGTCAACAAAGCACGTGGATTACTGGAACCATGTCCTGTGGTCTGATGAGATGAAGATTAATTTGTTTGGTTTTGATGGTTTCAAGTATGTGTGGCAGCGACCAGGTGAGGAGTACCAAGATAAGTGTGTCATGCCTACAGTCAAGCATGGTGGTAGGAATGTCATGGTCTAAGGCTGCATGAGTGCTGCAGGTGTTGGAGAGTTATATTTCATTGAGGGAAACATGAACTCCAACATGTACTGTGAAATACTGCAGCAGAGCATGATCCCCCTCCCTCAAGAAACTGGGTCGCAGGGCAGTGTTCCAGCATGACAGTGACTCCAAACACACCTCCAAGACAACCATTGCTTTACTGAAGAGGCTGAGGGTAAAGCTGGCCAAGCATGTCTCCTGACTTGAACCCAATAGAACATCTTTGGGGGATCCTCAAGCGGAAGGTGGAGGTATGCAAAGTCTCAAATATCTGCCAGGTCTGTGACGATGTCATGGAGGAGTGGAAGAGCATTCCAGTGGCTACCTGTGAAGCTCTGGTAAACTCCATGCCCAGGAGAGTAAAGGCAGTTCTGGATAATGATGGTGGCCACACAAAATATTGACAGTTGACATGGTGTATGTTAATATTGACAACTTTCCCTAAGGGATGTACTCACTTTTATTGGCAGGGGTTTAGCTTTTAATGGTTATATTTTGAGTTATTTTGAGGGGAAAATAAATTAACTCTGTTATATAAGTTGCATACAGACTACTTTTCATTGTGTCAAAGTGTCATTTTGTCAGTGTTGTCCCATGAAGAAATATACTTAAATATCTGCAGAAATGTGAGGGGTGTACTCACTTTTGTGATACACTGTAGAGATATATATATATATATATATATATATATATATATATATATATATATATATATAGTCCTTTTTATTTAAGATCTTGTTTTTGCTTAGTTTTTATTTTAGATATAAATTGGAACACCTGTAAATGACTTTTAGGCCTTAGTATGGAGTTTCCTGCTTGTAAAATATTATTTTTGAGAAAAAGCCTAACACTTAAATGAATTCAAAATTATGAAACTGTCATTAAATAATGGCCTATATAAAAATATTTTAAAGTCTATTCAAAGTAAATATTAAAGCTTATGGGTCAGGTCTTGGATCATTCTTTGCTGTTGGTACCATGTAACCCAGTATAACCTGTTGCATGCTTCTTGGAAAAGAAATAGACATTTCCAACTAACCCTAATTCCTTGAAATGAAGGGAAATATTTGATATGGTACTCCAATGATTTAATGGGTTATGGAGAAACATCTCATTTAAATATTTTGTCTTTATTTTGCCTCTTGTGAGTTTTTCACAGCTGCTTTAACTTGTGGTCTTTTACTGGACTCTGAGTGACAACAAGTCCCTTCAGATCTCCAGGACCCTTATCAATATTCTCGTTGATCTGAATGTTGTGGTCTATTTGGTCTCAATTCTTCCTCTGATTTCCCATTCCTCCTATCTCCTTTCCAAGCCTTTGGGAACAGTTTCAAGAGCATTAATTACAGTTGGTATCACTGTCACCTTCATGTCTATAGCTTTTTTAGGTCTCTGGCAAGATCCAAATATCTTATTTTTTGCAAATAATTTTTGTCTTGATTTCTGAAATGAATTTATTATTCATTGATATAGTTGGACTAGTATTCTTATTTTGGTTGATATCAATGGTGGAGTTTTACCAACTGATTTCTTTTGATTTGCTATCTTGATCCAAGAGTTATGCCGCCCAGTTGGCTGGGGCTGTAGAATACGCTGACTGCACCTCTGCAGAGGGGTCCCCCCCCAATGAAGCTACCTGTTGGCTGGGGGTGGTGACCCGTAATGCTTAAGGATGGGATCCTGGTGGCTGAGCAGTCCTTGATCTGGCAGCCTAAGAGGTCATGTGACTTGCAACACTCCACTTTGTCCCTTACTGGGCTAGATGGGTAGTCGTAGAGGCCTGACCTGATCAATCGGTTAGTCATGTCAACCCTCTTTCAGTTTTTTGCAAAAATCTGAATTAGAGGGTGATGGCTGTAGGGTCAATCATGCTGAGAAAAGACCTATACTCTTTCCTGTCCCTGGGTGAATAATTATCTTGGGAATGAAAATCCAGGGACAAAATTAAATGGTCTACCATCAGCATGAGTATGTTGACTATGTAGCCCTGATGTTACTAGGTGAATGGGTTTCCCCCTTAGGCAGATCCCTATGTGGGACTCTGTAGTGGGTAGGGAGCATAGTCAATGAAACTCGGACCTTTATGGCTTATGAAAACATAACCCAAGTAAAAAAAAAAATGAAAAGGCCCCTCACAGAATCAGAAAGTGAAAATCAAACAGATGAAAACTTCTATATATTCATTGTACTTGAATCAATAAAATAAACCCCAATCATCAAACTATCCCCATTCCTAATTCAAAAAATGATAAACATACTGTAAACCAATCAATATCAAAAAAAGCTATGAACACCATTATTATACAAACAACAAATCAAAAACAATCAGAAAAAAATACTAAAATGGAAACAATTTGGAAAACTAAACATAACAACATACCCTCACCCAACCCTAAACTTCTCAAAAGGAGTTATAAAATCCCCAGACCTTGCATCGTGTTCCCTTGAAGAAATAAGGCTACATCTTAAACCACAAGGCGTAACAGATGTGAGGATAATCTCCATACACAGAGACAAGAATCAGACGCAAACACATACAGACTAACATTTAATGAACCCACAACTCCAACCAGCATTAGAATAGGTTACATAAATACAAAATAGAAACTTACATACCAAGCCCGCTAAGATGCCAAAAATATGGACATCCTAAAGATAAATGCACTGGACCACCAATATGTGGAAAATCATATCATACAGAATTAAAATGTCAAAATACCTTTAACTGCATCAACTGCACAGGAGAACACCCTACGTATTCATGGGAATGTGAAATGTAGAAAAAAGAATTGCAGAAATAAAATACACAAGAAACATTTCCTTCCCTGAGGCCAGAAAAATAGAACAAACACAAGAACCCAGTTATGCATATCTAACTAAAAAAGGAAACAAGGAAAAGGAAGATACAAAACCAAAACAAGAACTGAACAAACTGAGTAATGAATTAAAAAATCTAATAGAAATACTGAAAATCATCACAAGAGACAAGAAGGAACATATTTCAACAGTTCCAGACAAATATGTGGCACACAACCAAAATCAGGAAAAAAGCCCTAAGCAAAGAAAAGGAAAAATCCAAACTAAACAAAGACTAATAAATGAACCAATCCCATTTCCAACAGATTCAGCCCAATGGACATAGATTCTGATGAAACAACCACCCACATCAAAACAGACACCATAAATCTCCAAAAGACACTTCATAAAAAAATAAATACCAAAGACAACCCAACAGAAAATGTAACAACAAATCCTACCCCCAAAAATGAAACACAAGCTACAAAAAATAGACATAGAGCGACTTCAAGATCAAAGGAAAAAGAAAAAAAATCAAAAACCAACTCCAAATCCCCCTATAGAAACTAAAATCAAACTTAAAATTTAATGGACTCAACGCCCACAATCAAAAAGCCAGGGGAACCTAAACAAAAAGCACAGGCCCCTATTGGCCAAGCTGGAAGAGTAAATACAAACACAGAAGTGTTCAGTGAAAGACCAGGAGGCACATTTAAACTGCCCCCAGCCAAATTTGATGCAATCCCTTCATCAAGAGCCAAGTCACCTATAGGAATAGATAAACAGTCCAATGCTCAGGGAACATCAAAATCCCTACAAAGATCATATCATATAGAAATCATGGATGGTGACACAGACCACATAATTGCCAGCCTTGATCTGGAAGGTATTACAAATAACTAAAAGACTTGAAACCATTTAACTGTGTGCAAACAAATGAACTCAATCCTTTTTTAAATATTACTTACAAACCATCCACTTTAAAAGTAAAAACAAAATTATCTAAACTAATCTCTCACGTATCCTGTATATTTATTTGAATGTGTGCAAACAAGTGACAAGTGCTGCTGGTGCATAGCAGTATTCAAGACTGTTTGACTGTGTGCAAACAGATCAGGTGAATGGAATGATTTGTATAGGATGAGATACTGGAAATCATTTGGCTGTGGAGAAGAAAAATAAGCTTGAGCTTGTTGAAAAAAATTATTAGCAGAATCTTTACAAATCATATATTTGCTTACAAGTCATGTGTATAACTATTTAACTATGTGCAGGTGGATCATTGACGTTGGGTTGAATTGTTGATGTTGTATAGCAGCAATGCTTGGAGCTATTGGTTTTGTGTGCTGGCAGGTGGGCTCTGGCTCATTTGGAATATTATCTACTAAGTATTTGTTTGTAAATCTTTGGTTTGATATGTGTATAAACGAAGTTTGGCATTGTGACCTGCAAGGGTTTTTATGCCATAAAATCAACCAAACCAAATTAAACTAAACTTGAACATTTTGAGTCTTCCAAAAAACCCCACCCTTTCACTGAAATCTGACCAAATCAACCTTTTCACCAGTATCTGGCCAAATAGAATCAAGAACTATTGAGAGAGAGAGAGAAAAAAAAACCCATGCCCTAAAACCTGCATAGAAGACAAAACCAACCTAACCTTTCTTGGTATTAAATGACCCACAGAGGTTGATATGCTGTTAAACAAAACTCAAACTCAAGAGTTATGCTATTATAGACTTGGTCAGTGCATGGACTGCAGGATGAGAATTATTTACACGCTCATTTGAATGAAGGGTTTGGTTTAATATTCCTGACTATGACAGACACTGAAGAATACTGGAGAGTACAATTGCCTTATAATTATTGTGAATAACAAGGATGGATTTTTCTTTTTTCACTTTTCTTTCTTCCTTTCTCTTAAAATTTTTTGATTTTAATGGTACGTCAACCTGTCAGATTATTCTATGTCTGGAGTTTGGGGAATCCTGTACGTTTATATTTTTATAGTTTTATTTTAATATTTCATTTTAATTATATGAAAATCCTCTGGGATAATTACTTTCTATGTTACTGATTATCTTTATAATTTTTGATATTTTATTTTTCTAAAGAATAAAATGTCAACCATGTTGACATTTTCAAATAAGTTCTTCATATTGTTTACATCAAAAGAAATTGTTTAATGAGAACTAAATCTCTGTATTCTTTGAGAAAATGTTTAACAGTTTTGGGAGTTTGACATGCTCTCAGCCATGGTTATTCTTCCTGCATGAATATAAAGGATTATGTAAGACTTATGACAAGGCATAATTGGGATATAGTGACTTGTTCCTTTGTGGATTTTTTGAAAGCTAGTTTTGTTTGTGGGTGGATGATGGTCACAAAATTAACTCTAAATTGTTGAATAAAAGCAGAAAAAAGACACCAGACCATTGAACAACAAATATTTAGTTAATTTGTTGCTATATATTAACTGACTATTATCAACATTCACTCTATTTTATTACTCTCGGATATGGGTAGTACCTCTACTGTCCTATAAGGATGGCCTTGGCATTAAATAACCTACAAAGTTTGATATGTCAAAGAAACCAAACTTTATTACTCGGTGATAATTTTGTGGACTTTTCATTTAAGAAAATGCTGTGGATTAGTCTGTCCTACTTTTCTTCATTAGTAATTAAACTGGTCAATGACGACTTTATTTACTGCTGGTTAGAGCAGTCGACAAAGAGCCATACGACAATGTCATACCTTTGGAGACCTTTTAGGCGAAATGTTGAAGCGTTGTGCTATGACAATAAATCTGGATATATTAGTATACCAATACTATCTAGATTCTGGTATACAACAGGAAATGTTTAATAGTATAGTGTAATTTTGAAAATGTTTTTCAGGTGAGCAAGTTGCGCACGATTTGGACATCAGAAAGCTTCCAAGAAAAGCACAAAAAAATTGTAAGTTTAAGTTCAGATTGCATTTTTGAAATTCAAGTATTGAAGGTATTCTGTCAAATTTGCCAGTTATTAATTATTTATTTCTTTTTTCTTTTTAGGATAACTTGGATTACATTCATTGGCAAGAACCATCCCTTTTAGTTAAATGCCTACTGACTTATTTTAAGTAAGTCATGTTAACTTTTTCTATTGATTTATAATTTTTGTTTGAAATGTTAAATTCATATTCTATTGTGTATTTAGAAGTACAGTATTTTTAAAATGTCCTTTTTTTTTTTTTTTTTTTTTTTCCTCCTTAGGCACCATACCAAAGAAAAAGATCTTCTGTTTCAAATTCTCCGCTGTTTCATTCATCGTTATATTCCTCAGTTTCAGTTTGTAAAAGAATTCTTGGATGATGTTGTTGCTGCGGTTTGTACTTTTATTTATTTATTACATTTTAGATTTTACAGGATAACTTTTCATTGTTAGTCGATACATCAACTTTAAAACAGAATCTAATGTCATCCTATAACCTGGTTGCCTGGGCCTGTTGAATACACTGATTGCACCTCTTTAGAGTCTATGAGTCTCCTGGATATGACACTAAACAATCTGATGGTGAGGTTCCAGTGATGCTGGAGCTTTAAGGAATGTAGAGCACCCTTCATTGCCGTTGCTCCCAGGTCTGCTCTGGCCCGAAGTGGTAGCACCTGATAGGGTCCTATCTATGGGTTAAATAGAACAAACTGCATACTTATGCTAAACTGGAATATTTGAAATGGAACTGTTTTTGACATTGAAACTGTACTTACACTAAACTGAATTGTAAAATATAGAACTGTTTTGACATTTAACTGTGTAAAGAAAATCTATAATAATACTAAACTGAATTAGCTCTGTTTGAATAAACTGAATAGCTTGAAATAGAAATGTTTTTGACAATGAAACTGTATACTCATGCTAAACTGAATTTTTTTGAAATAGAACTATTTGCATAAAAATGGATTTGGTGTTAAATAACCTACAAAGGTTGATATAAAATACAACCAACCTATAACCTGGTTTGGTTTTGGGAGGTGCTACTCACATAGCTTGTCTTTAGTTAGAAGCCCATCCCACTCCAGGTCTAATTTAAATTCAGTTTGCCTTCTAGACTGGTTGCTATACAAAAGTTAAGACAGTCTGCTCTATTATTTACTCATAGGGGGATAGAGAATTGTTGGATTCATACCTTTGCCAATAGTATTAGCACTATGGGAAATGCAAAAAAGCTTTGTCTAGGATTTGAACTGGGTTGAATCCACTTATGATCATAAACACTAAAAAGCACAAAGGAGTTGTTAGGAATTTTCATTGGTGGTGGATATGTTTGAAAAGTATGAATGGTAGGAAAAATGAAAAAAATGCAGTTAAATTGAGATGATTTCATATTCTGTGTGCGCGCACACACACACATTTGGAGTAATGGTTTGTGAACTAGATAAAATTAGCAATGGTAGTGAGTTTGATTCTGACTGGGTGCCTCCATACTTCTGGTTTATGCTAAACTTAGTAAATAACTTTTTTTATATTATAACAAAAAGTTTGTGTTTGGGTGTTATTTAGCCAAAGATTAAAGATCACTGTTATACAACATTTCAGTTGTGAGTATGCTAAGTTTTGAAAAATGTGTTCTCCTCCCCACCAAAAAAAAAAAAAAAAATTCTCAAATCTTGATTTATCCATGTTAGTGTAATCTGTTACTCAATGATTAAATCTTTAATTTTCTTATTTGATTTTTTTCCCCCCAGACTTATCCAGTGGAGTGGAAACGAGAAGCTTTTTTCAATTTTGTTGAAGCCTTCCATAAAAAAAATTATCCTCAGGAACTGAAAGCAAAAGTAAGTCTGAGTAATTTCATGGTTAGATGATTTTTATTTCATGTTAATTATTTTACAGCAATTGATAAAAATTTTCAGAATTACTTTTTAAAATAATTTTTCACATCAAAAACAAGGGGTTCATTCATTACTCCAAGATATCTTTGAAATGTGGAAGCTTACCTTGTGTCTAGGCCTAACGTTACCTTACCTTGTGTCTAGGCTTTTGATTTTCATATTAAATTCTTCCATTTGGATTACTTAGTTTTTCAATTTTTTTCCATATATAACAAGACTTCACATGCCATAAAGCACAAAGAAATAGTCAAAAAACCCCTCAATTTTAGAACTCTCCTGTATTTTTTATAAGTGTTTCAGTTTTTACATAAAAACAAGCGGAAAACTGAACATTTTTTTATCATTGTATAGAAAGTGATTATTTTCCTTGATTGTTATTGAACTTCCTTTTAAGTATATTAAGTCAGTTTTACGTTGAATCTTTTCCTTGATTTGATATCCTAATTTGTGATTGGTCCTTTGCAGTTGACTTTTTGCTATACCTAAGTGAACTTTGACAACAATAATCAAGGAAAATAATCACTTCCTATGTTTTTAAGGTATTGAAATTTGTGGCACTAATTCAAAATGTTTAAGTCTTTTCATCCCCCCCCATGCTTTGAGAAGATAGTAAAGTGGAGATATGCAAAGAGGCATAACAAACAGTAATACTGTAGTTTCTTGATTTAGTTGTATGAAAAAGGAAATATCAAAGAGTACTTTCCTATTTATATTCTATTTCGCAAACAAATTGTTATTCTAATATAAAGAGTTATTCATCCAAGTAATTAAAAAATTTTTTCTTCCTCCCAGATTTTACAGTACATAATAATACCCTGCTTTCAGCATGCATTTGAGCATGGTGAAGGTGAAGCTCTGATTGGTGGTCCTCCTAGTCCAGATCAGGACAATCAAGATAATGTTATAAGTGTTTTTATTAATCGAGTAATTGATCCTGAAAATCCTTTTGGAACTTCGGATGCTGTTCGGATCCTTCTCCTCCAGTTCTCCTCTTTGCTAGTTGAACAGGCGTCTCCTCATATCCATGATGCCGCTAACAAGTATGTACTTATTTGCATTTTCAGTTGTCTGAGATTTTATATTCTTGTTGATTAAGATAGTTCATGTGTTTCAATCAAGATAGTGACACCTCCTCACCAGTTAATATGGATAGTGAGCCAAGGTAATCTGTTCTGTTGGCATGCCTTAATAATGACATATTAAGAAATAGCAGAAATCATTTAAAGAAAAAAAAAAGCTTTTTATTTTATTTAATTTTTTTTTTTTTTTTTTTTTTTTTTTTGCTAAGGTTATTTTTTTGTTTGATAGTTTAAGCCATAGAAGTACGAGTAATAGTTGAAGGATGAATTTTGTTTGAAAAGTCAAAATGGCTTTTTTAACTTGAATATCTGTGAAATTAAATTTAGACTTGTTAAAGTTAAAACAAAAAAAGTTGTGAAGAATTTGAAAATTTAATTTTGAAAAAAATTTTTCTTTTCAGAAAACAAGGAAATAAATTGAGGAGACTTATGACTTTTGCTTGGCCCTCTTTGTTGCCTCGCAACTGTGTGGACCCTGCCAACAAATATCATGGGCATTTATTGTTGGCTCACATCATAGCAAAATTTGCTATTCACAAAAGAATTGTGTTGCAGGTATGCCTTTCTCTAATAGTTTAAATTACTTAAATATTGTCTGTTTTATCATTCATAAATTATTTAAAAAAATTTTTTTTCACTCAATAATATCTTATATCTTTGATATAAATTACTTTTGTGAATTGCTTTCTATTTGGGGGGGGGTAAAAATTTAGTGGTTTGAAAATAGTATTTAAATTAGCTGAAGGGAGAATAGTTAGATTCCCTCCTCAAGAATATTAGCATTATGTGAAATGTAAACAAGCTTGTCCAGGACTTGAACTCTAGTCCCCATGTCTATTTCCTGCAAAGATAACTATTACAATGAGTGCCTCCTCCTTATTATACACTGTTTTGATTTAATTTTTTTTAAGCTCAAATTATGTGCACTGGTTTTAATTGATTTATTTCTTTCTTTATTCAGGTATTTCATAGTTTGTTGAAAGCTCATGCTGCTGAAGCTCGGGCTGTAGTGAGACAAGCTCTGGAAATTCTCACACCAGCTTTTCCTGGTAGAATGGAAGATGGAAATGTAGGTTCACTTAGCTTTCTATTGTTTCTTGGAAGAAATATTACTATGTTGAGTCAAAATTTTCTTTCCTTTTTATTAATCCAATAACAAATTATACAAGGAAATTCAAACACCCATTAAAAAAAAAAACTTAAACAAACAAATCCTCTATAAACAAATGAGATACCAAATCACCCACCACCCAATAATTTAAATTAAAAAAAAAAAAAAAAAAAAGTTTTGGCATTAAATGATCCACAAGAGTTGATGTGCCGCAAAGAAAAACAATGTGAGGAGACACGGGAGGTGTAGCATAGGTGGGAGACAAAAAAAAATCTGTAACCCAATGAACAGCATCTTATTTATTAGATGCTTAATAATTGTAACAATCTTAAATTGAGGGAGTCTCCATGGCGTAGTGGCTAATGTGATAGACTGTAACATCTTTGAGTTCAAACTCCAGTTACGCTATTACATTCATTTTCAGATTATATTCTTGGGAAAAGTGTGAACCTCCTTATCTTACAAGTTATGGGTTAGATAGATAGTATATATTTTGTTCTTTTACTATGATGGATTTGGGGGATAAAGGGGTTCATTCTTTTCCCCAAGGGTATTGAACTCACTTACTTTGAGGCTGCACTCCAACACTTCAGCAAATATCTCATGCTCCCTATAAGGGTGTGTGTGTTAGCATAGTGGGTAGAATTTTTACCAGGTTGAGTCATACCAAAGACTCAAAAAAATGGTACTTGATGCCTCTGTGAATGTAATGGATGCAACGTACCTGGACATTTGAAGCACGCACGGACGTGCCTGGCTTGTAGAGTGGAAGGGAGAAATGGATATGGCTGGCTCAAGCATATTTGACAATGGGAGATCTTGAACGAGCGAGAGGTAATTTGCACGTATGCAAATTCTTGCGAGATCTCGCGAACATAAAATACGCATGGTGACGGCTGGAAGCAATGATTCTTTCTGAGTGAGTTGACTGACGAAAGTGTTACAACTTGGAGAAGGAAGGAAGCAAGGAGAGAGACGGAAGGAGAGAGAAAGACGGAAGGAAGGGGAAAGAGAAGGAAAAGCGCAGGACACGAGGGACAGAAGTGCTCGAGTCAATACGCCCTGAAACTGACATGCGAAATCCATCACAGCTTACCTACACACAGAATTCGGTTATTGTCTCTAGTGAGAGGTGTCAGTGGAAGAGAAAGGAGTTTTTGAAAGTAAATCCAAGTAAATCATTTACATCTGCTCTTGACAACATTAACTATTTCGGCGATTATGGCCTTCAACCCCAATTTGATTCCCCTCTTTGATGGAACAGAAGCCAGGCAATCGGTCATTGAATGGGTGGAGAAGGCAGAGTTGTTGTGCTGGTTGAGCAGGGTAAAGAATATTGAGTGTGCTTGGGGGGCACATACGCAGTGTATCAGCAGCTGAGTGAGGAAAAGAGGGCTGACTTTGCTTGTATAAAAGACGTTCTATACACAGCATTTGCCCTCAGTTCCGTAACTGCTTATAAGCAGTTTGCGGTGTGCCGTTTGTGTCTGGGAGAAACGTGGACGTCTTCTCGGCGGAGCTACGCAAACTTGCAACTCAGTTTGGAGGTATGACGGACCGAGGTCTGGTCTGAGTATTTATTGCTGGGTTGCCGAAGCATGCGGAGAAGCTTCTTCAGGCCACTACCTGAGGAGGCGACTTGCCGATATTTGAAATATTGGCTCGTGCCCGAGCACAGAATTGGCAGCCGCAGCAGTTCAACTACCGGGATGTCAGGAGAAGGAGGCCACAGCTCTAAGGAGATGCTATGTGTGTCAAGAACCCAACCACATGGCTCGAGATTGTCCTAGGTGGAGTGGAAGTCCCAGGCCCCCAAAGACTTATTTGTTATCGGTGCAAATGACAGGGCCACGTTGGATGAAATTGTCGGGGATACGAGTGAGGGGACAAGTCTTCAGTGCTAGTCTCTCCCCCAGACCTCATCTGAATGGTGCTCTGTCTGCAGTCGTTGTGGAGATTGACTGGGTAAGACGTACTACCTTGGTGGATACAGGCTGTGTGCAAACCATGCTGTCGGACGTGGAAGTAAAAGCAAGTCCCCTTGCTAGTTGTTGGAGGGAACTCGTCAATGTGTTGTGGAGGGTGTGGTCCAAATTGGCATTGGCAATGGACCTTCACTCGTCGTACGAGCTCTGGTTGTAGATGGGGATTTGTTTGGATATGATCTGCTACTCGGGCTGAATGCGATCAGACAACTTAGTGGAATGGCTATGTCTGACACCGGCAAAGTGAAATTTCCTCAGCGTGAAAGACTGATGTGTGCTACCATTACCCTCAACGAGCCTGACTTTCACGCTGAATATGACGAGGCCAAGTACGTATGGGCTGCATCTTGGAAATGGTCCGGTGACCAGCCGCCTGGGTCTTTGAAAAACAGGCTTTCAGAATATCCTGCCCCTAAGCGACTCCAAAGTGAATATGAGCGGGAGTTGCCGGCTTGGATTCAGAACGGTTGGCTGATTCCGTACCCAGAGAGTGAACTTGGCCCTCCTAAAGGCCTGATACCATTAATGGCCATATTAGAGGAAAGTAAGCTGAAGGTCCGGCCAGTTATGGACTATCGCGAGCTGAACGAGCACGTGAATGCTTATGCCGCGAATGCGGACATGTGTGTTCAAACCATGCGGGAATGGCGACAGCAGGGGCCAAAAGCTGCCATAGTGGACCTGTGCCGGGCATATCTGCAGATCCACATTGACAAGTCGCTGTGGCCGTTCCAAACGGTGAAAATTAAAGGGCAGAGGTACTGCCTCACCCACTTGGGGTTCGGGCTAAATGTAGCTCCACAGATTATGTGGTCTGTCGTAAAAGCTGTAATCGGGCAAGATGAAACCGTCAGTAACGCTACCTCACTCGTATGTCGATGACATATTTGTTAAGCGAAAGTGTGTGTTCGGCAGCCCAAGTGAAGACGCACCTTGAACGGTTTGGGCTGACTTGTAAGGATCCGGAATGACTAAGTAGTGGCGCTCGAGTGTTGGGCGTATACGTCTGGGAGCAGCGCAGTAAGCTTAGATGGTGACACGACAGCAAGCGTCCGAAGGTTCCCAACGTGCTTACGCGTCATGCCATCTTTTTTGTGTGTGGGCGGCTGACCGGGCATTTTCCAGTGTGCGGCTGGTTCCGTGTTGCAGCTGCGTTTGTGAAATGGAGAGCTAACGCTGTGACAACTGGATGGGACGATGAAACACAAGACCCCATGTTGCGTCGGATGCTTGACGAAATTGTGACTAGATCGTCACAAACTGATCTAGCACGTGGTGACTGGTCAGGAAGTCATTGTGTTGGTGGATGCAAGCTCCCTGGCCACCGGTGTGGCTATTGAATATGATGGAGCCGTAATGGAAGACGCTAATTGGCTATGACCGGTGCACGCAGATAAGCACATCAACCTGGTAGAGCTTGAGGCAGTATTGAGGGGCATTAATCTGGCACTGCACTGGAAGGCGAGCGTGATTCACCTGCGGACAGACTTGGCCTGCATGCACCAGTGGATTTCTGACACCCTGTCTGGGAAAGCAAGGGTGTGGACTAAGGTGGCGTCGGAGATGCTAATAAGACATCGACTGAGTATGCTCCAAGAATTAGCGCGGAGTATAGACTGACGATTGACGTGGCACTCGTTAAATCCATGTGAACCGAGGCAATCCACTCACTAGAGTGCCCCAGCGATGGCTGGATGCACTTCGGAAAGAAGTGGAACCCATTGAGCCAGTATGTACTGCATCTATGGGCAAGCTGGATCCCGCTCGCATTCGGATCATTCACCGATCTTGTGGGCACCCTGGTGTAAAGCACACGCTCTACTTCGTGAAACTGGTGAGTCCTGAGGTCTCTAAGGCAGCTGTGCAGGAGGTAGTTAGAGAATGCGAAGAGTGTCAGTCCATAGATCCCTCCCTGGTGAGTTGGAAGGCAGGCAGACTGGACGTATGCGAGAACTGGAGGAGGGTTGGAATGGATGTGACTCACCTTGGAGGTTGTTATTATCTAACCTTAATCGACTGCGGTCCCAGTCAATTTGCTATTTGGAAGCTGTTATCATGCCAGGATGCTGCCAGCATTGTTCGGCAGTTGGACGCTATTTTGTGAGAGGGGGGCGCCTGTTGAGCTACTCACAGATAACGCCACGACCTTTAGCGGAGAGACGTTCACTAAATTTGCCAAGTGCTAGGGCGTTCGGATGAGATTCCGATGTGCATACGTACCGGCTGGCAATGGGATTGTGGAGAGATCTCTCCACACAATAAAACACATTGCCACAAGAACACTGTGCTTGGTGATGGAAGTTGTATACTGGTACAACGTGACTCCCAAAGAGACCTGCTTCGCGCTGTACGTTGTGTGAATGTAATGGATGCAAGGTACCTAGACATTCGAAGTGTGTATGGACGTATCTGGCTTGTAGAGCGGAAGGGAGAAACAGATATGGCTGCCTCAAGCATATTTGATGATGGGAGATCTCGAACCAGCAAGAGGTAATTTGCACATATGCAAATTCTTGCGAGATCTCCAGAACATAAAATACGTACGGTGACAGCTGGAAGCGATGATTCTGAGTTGGTCGACCGACGAAAGTGTTGTTACAACTTGGAGAAGGAAGGAAGGAAGGAGAAAGACGGAAGGAAAGAGAAAGAGAAGGAAAAGCGCAGGACACGAGGGACAGAAGCGCTTGAGTCACTACGCCTTGAAACTGACACGTGAAATCCATCGCAGCATACTGACACACAGAATTGGGATTCGGTTATTGTCTCTAGTGTGAGGTGTACATGGAAGAGAAAGGAGTTTTTGAAAGTAAATCCAAGAATCGATGTCACGTTGTCATTTACGTCTGCTCTTGACAACATTAACTACAGCCTCCTTGCTTAACACACAGAATTATAAGGTACGGAGCAAAGGTGGGTGGGGCAATCCAGAGAAAGTAGTTGCACCCTCCCCTTCTACCTCAGTGTAGTAGCTATTGAAAAGGGAGCCTTTGGGTTATTTTTGACTACAGTCAGCCAACTACTTGTATATGTAACATAGTAGGTTTCTTGATACTCAGAAAAAAAAGCAATGAAGTTAATACAGATTTTAGAAGACTATAGAAAATACACTGAGTGTATAAAAGCTTTTAAATGGGCTATGTAGAAAGAAATGTATTTATTTTATCGTGAAAATTTCTGCTACTGAATCGGTGTTGAAGTGTCTAGATCAAAAAAGAACTTGTCAAACTTTGGAATTAATTGGTGACAAATGAAAATTTGTTATTGTTTGTAAAAATTTGGTTGATGGAAAAAATGCTGTCATGTCAAAAGTCATTGCTATGGAAAAAGTAATTTTTATTTTTGAACCTGAATGTTTTCAGTTCAAAGCTAAATGGACTAATCAAACTATTTTCGAAGCTGAATTTAGCTCAATTCAGTTTGGAATTTACTATAGATTTCTGAGGTAAACCTTCTCCACCACCACCCTGACCCGTCTATGATAATACATAAATTAAACTAAAGGAGAAATGAAATTAGAGCAATTGATGGAGAGAGATTATTTCTGGTCGCAGATTTTTTTCTTTTTCTTGTGTGATTGTGTGGTGGCGTCTGTGTAATCGCTAAGACAGCTTATGATTGATTTGCTGTCTGGATCTTCAATTACATGGGTGGATAGTGGATTAATCCTGGTAGTTCAAGAAATTTCCTGGCATAGCCTGATAAGGATACGCCCCCAAGAATAATCCTAGGTTTGGGAGTGTGTGTTATATATAGTAAAAGTAAAGTTGGTGGCATTAGTCAAGGATGACCCCCCGAAGACTCCTTTTTAATAACTACTACACCAAGGTGTAGGGGAGGGCACTACTCCATTCTTTGGGTTGTTCCACTTTACCTTTGATCCTTACCTCATTGTGCCGAGCAAGGCGGCATCAAGTACCATTTTTTTGAGTCTTTGGTATGACTCAATCTGGGATTGAACCCTGGTCTTCCGGACCATGGGTGAACACTCTACTCATTAGGACAATATATGAAATATATATATATATATATATATATATATATATATATATATATATATATATATATGTAATATGAGAGATGCAATCATTTCTACACAATTTGATTACTCAGTCAGCTGGTGCTGTAGAATAGACCATCTGCACCTCTGTAGAAGGGTAAGATACCCTGCACCCCCAAACGAGTGTCCTGGATATGACACTAAACAATTTGATGGTGAGGCTCCATTGATGCTGGGGCTTTGGGGAATGTGGAGCACCCCCTTCATTGCCATTGCTCTCAGGTCCACTCTGGCCTGGAATGGTAGCACATGATAAGGCCCTATCTATGGATTAAATAGAACAAACTGCATACTTAAGCTAAACTGAATTCTTTGAATTAAAACTGTTTTGACATTTAACTGGTAGTTGAATTAGAATTGTTTGAATAAACTGACTTGCTTGAAATAGAAATGTTTTTGACAAACTGTACTCATGCTAAACTGAATTTTTTTAAATAGTTCTATTTTCATAAAAATGGATTTGGCATTAAATAACCTACAAAGGTTGATATGCCATAAAACCCAAACAACCAAACCTAAATAATTTAAATCACTTGTTACACTTGTCCTGTATGAGTCTACATAATTTTTCTATTTTTGAAATCTAAACAGGGAATGCTTGCACACTGGACAAAGAAAATAATTGTCGAAGAAGGCCATTCTTTACCCCAACTTGTTCATTTGTTGTAAGTATTGTCAATTATTTTATCACTAAATAATTGTTTTAGGATTGTAATAAACTCTTATAATGAAATGTCTTAATTAGGTAAATCAATATGGCTGTTGTCTTTTAGAATTATATATGACAATATTTTTAGCACTGACATTTTCAATGCATTTTAAACAATTCTCCATGAATCCACACTTTAAAAAAAAATTCTATTAACTCTTTTTGCTACAAAGTTTTAGATATATAAAATCATACTGAGTGCAATGTTAAAATGAAGTTTAACTGAGACTCCAATGTTTCTAAGAAGGTTAAAACATGTTTTTGATTACTATTAAAGTCTTTGATTGAAATTTAAGCTATTAGTATTAAAATGGGTTTATTTTTATTTGATATTTTTTGTAGATGTTTTCTGTTTATGAATTCTAAAAATTTAAAAAAAAAAATTCTTTTTATCCAGTGTAAATCAATTAAAATATTTGTTTTATTTGTCCTTTTTTCCTTTTCTTTCCTTTCTTTTCTCCCCCCCTATTGACAGAAAATATTGTACATGTCACTCTCACATAATTTTAAAAATCTTGAATATTTATCTAAGAATGGAGAGCTACTTTAGATTTTTAATTTCCCAAAGAAACAGAAAAGTAAGAGAATTTGTTAGAAAAGAAAATGGAAAAAAAAAATAATAAAACATCTAATAAGAATATTTTGATTATGAAATATTTCAATACATTTTACAAATGTCTTTTTCAGGCAATTAGTTGTTAGACATTATAAAGTCTACTATCCAGTAAGGCATCATCTTATCCAGCACATGGTTAGTTCTTTGCAACGATTGGGCTTCACTCCTAGTGTAAGTATCTTTTATTTTCAGGAAATTAGCAAAATTAATCACCCCCCCTCCTGAAAACCTGATAATTTGATTAACAATTGTTTGTTGGAGTACAATAGCATTAAAACAAAATGCTTAATTTTAGATTGGATATTTTGAAAAACAAACTTTACACATTCTTACACCACAATGGATTCTCCTATGTTTCTGTAAATTAATAGGAAAATGACTTACATTGAGCAGCAGAAAAGCAACAAAAATGTCGCTCTGCCTGTGTTGTAAAAAATAAAATACTGTCTGCAAAAGGTTTATCTACTAGTGTTAAAAATTATATTACCAACTTGGGTGATAAGGTCATGTAGTGCTCTCTACTTGTAACAGTTTCCTCATAAATTCATCTGAGAGAAAAATGATTTTAATGCTTACAAAAAGTAAATTAGATATGTAAATTGAGTAATTCTATTCCCCAAGTTGACTGTTTTCCACATCACTGGCCAAAATGCACTCCTATTTTGATCTTAGAAAAAAATAATTAATAGAAATAATTTATGCCTCTTTAATCAGAACTCTGACCCACCTCAACCCATCCTCTGGTTCATTTTCTGCCATAGACCTAACCCTTAGTGATCCATCAATCTTTACAGATTATAATTGGAGAGTGTACAAAGACCCCTGTGGTCACTACCCAGTAATAATAGAAAATTCCACAATTAAAAATTCAGAACCACAAATAAAACTTCCACGATGGAACTTCAAAAGAGCAAAATGGGAATCCTACAAAAAACTATGCCTTACCACACTAATCCCAGAGTCAAATACAAATCAAGAAGAACCTGTAATACATTTTACCAACACCTTCATTAACATAGCAAATAAAACCATCCCCGAAACTACAATATCTCAAAAACACAAACCATGGTTCATAGAAGAGTGCAAAAACATAAGAGAACGTCGAGCAACTCTCAGGAAATTCAAGACAAACCCTCATCAGAAAATCTAAACAAATACAAACAACAAAGGGCAAAAACCCGACGCATCATCAAAGAAGCTAAAAGATCCTCCTGGAGAACCTTCATTTCGAAGATAAATTCTAATACAAATGCAAAAAAAATTTGGGACTTCATAAAGAAAATAGCAAATAAAAACACCAACAAACCAATAAATCACCTCTCTCAAGGAAACACAAAAGCTACAAATGAAAAGTACATAGCCAACCTGATTGCAGAAAATTTTGCTCAAGTTTCGTCTACCAAAAATTACTCAAGTCAATTTAACTCGATCAGAATCAAAGAGCTAAAGAACAAAATAAAATTCACCTCTGACAATACCGAGAGTTATCACCAACCCTTCTTCCTAACCGAACTCCAAAACTCAATATCCAAATCCAACAACTCGGCCGCTGGTCCTGATGAAATTCACTACCCCCTTCTCAAAGAGCTCCCAACAATATCTTTAAAATATCTTCTAGATATATACAACAATATCTGGATGTCTGGTAATATCCCTACTATATGGAAACGAGCCATAACCATTCCTATCCTCAAAAAACAAAAAGATCCCACAAACCCTACCAGTTATAGACCCATAGCTTTAACAAGCTGCACCTGCAAAACCCTTGAAAGAATGATCAACCTAAGACTAATATGGTTCCTTGAATCCAACAACCTCCTTTCAAACCTACAAACAAGCTTCAGAGCCAAAAGAAGCACCATAGATCAAATAGTCCGTATAGAAACTCTAATTAGGGAAACATTCATAAAAAAAAAACATCTAATCACAGTCCTCTTTGACCTAGCAGAAGCCGATGATACAACTTGGCCATATGTCATACTCAAAGACCTCGGGACTACAAGGCAGACTCCCCATCTTTATAAAACGCTTCTTAGAAGACCGGACGTTCCAAACACGAATAAATAATACACTCTCTGATCCAAAGCAACAAGAAATAGGTGTACCTCAGGGTAGTATCCTATCTGTGATCTTATTCATGATTAAAATGAATAAAATAACAACCTGCCTACCCCCAGAAATCAATGGATCATTATATGTCAACGACTTCCTCATTTGTTACAGTTGACCATAGAAAGGAAAATGCAACAATGCATCAGCAAAATATTAAAATGGACCATGAAAAATGGTTTTAAAATCTCCCACAATAAAACCAAATGCATGCATTTCTGCCAAATCTAACATTAAATGGCTCTGAAATACCCATAACCCAGCAATACAAATTCTTGGGCATTACCCTTGACCCAAAATTTTCCTTCATCCCACACATTAAACAACTGAGGATCAAATGCAATAAAACTATCCAACTCCTGAGAACCATAGCCCACACAGACTGTGGTGCTAATAAAAAAAAAATTAAAAAAAACCATAACGAAATTATACAGATGTCTGATATGATCAAAACTTGATTACGGCTGCTTCATATATGGAGCAGCCAGAAAATCCTATCTTAGAGAACTTGAAACTATCCATCACCCGGGACTCTGTATTGTCCTAGGAGCCTTCACTACCTCTCCAATTGAAAGTTTATACGTAGAAGCAAATGAACCCCCACTTTCCTTGAGAAGATATAAACTTGCACTCAATACTATATTAAACTCATCTCATGCCCCCAAAGCCCTGCCTATAATTGTATCATGGAAACAAGATACAAAAACCTTTTTGAAAATAAAGAAAAGGTAATTAAACCTTTTAATTGAAGAATTCAAACTCTCCTAAATCAAATTAAAATCAATCCCAAAATAATACATAACACAATCCTCCCCAAAACAGCACCATGGACCATAAACCAACCAATAATAAAGCTAGACCTAACCAAACTTTCTAAAACCAAAACACACCCCATCACCTTCCAAGAGAACTTCCTCAACATCCAAAACAACTTCCCAGACCACCACCACATCTATACAGATGAACCCAAACAGGGAATGAAAGTTGGTTGTGCTGCTGTCTTCTAAAACCAAGAACTGTTAAAATGTCTCCCAAATGAATCCTCAATCTATAGTGCAGAAGTCATAGCTATTAACCTTGCAATGAACATTATAGCAAATCACAAATCCTCTAAATTCATTATCTACTCACTCCAAATCAGTCCTCCAAGCTCTACAGAGCAAAAATTCATCAACTCCTCTCATCACAAGACTTCTAGATAAAATGAACACTCTTTCTAAAAACAATAGCATATTTCTTACTTGGATACCCAGCCACATTGGCATACAGGGAAATGAAAGGGCAGACAGAGCTGCAAAAAAAGCACTCCAGATAGGTATATCCAATACAAAAATTCCATACACCGACCTAAAACCTCTTAACAAATTTATAATTAAGAAATGACAAAAATCTTGGGAAGATCAAACATAGAGCAAACTTCACCATATTCAAGATACCATAGGTGAATGGCCAGCAGGTTATAGAAAAGAAGTGATAATCTCCAGACTTTGTATGGGTCACACCCTCATTACCCATTCACACCTCCTAAAAGGGTTAGACTCTCCAGTATGTCTAACATGCAAAGTACTTCTCACAGTCAAACACATTCTCATAAACTGTGACAGGTTCAGACGAATTCACCCAAAACATTACCAAACAAATAATTTAAAGAACCTCTTCAAAAACTCCAAACCAGAGGAAATCTTAAGCTTTCTAAAAGAAATCAATCTCTTCATTAAAATCTTGTCAAATATAATAAAACATAACTTAAACTCGTACCTTAAAACCTAAAGCATGCATAAAAGACAAAAGCAATTTAACCCTTCTGGTATTAAATGACCCACAGAAGTTGATATGCCATTAAACAAAACTCAAACTCTATGTGCCAAATAGATATGTGTAAACATTGTGCATATTCAATAGGATTTTTTATATATATATATATATATATATATGTGTGTGTAGGGGGGAACTCTTGAGAAACAACTTCACAAAAAATGTCAATATGAACAATAAAGGCAAATCTCTTAAGGCATAAAGCAAACGTAGCTGAGTTGACAAACTGTTTAACTCGATCAACATTTTCTTCTTTCAAACAGATTTGATTCTTGATTGTTATTTTGTAGTTTGTTAGATATGTGCTCATTTTGTTTCCATTTCCTCTCCTACATAAATGTTTAAAATCTTATTTTTCTTTGTTACAGCATTCATTTGAACACAGAAAACTTGCTGTGGAACTGTCAGAGGTGATCATTAAATGGGAAATGCAAAGAATTAAGGATGATCAAGAACAAAATACCGATGTTGGTCAACAAGTTATCTCTCTCTCTCTCTCTCTCTCTCTCTCTCTCTCTCGCATGTTTGTCTGTTTGTCTTTCTGATTTATTGCATGTGTCTCTTTCTGATTTGTGCATGACTCTCTTTTTTGATTTCTTCTCTTTAATTTGTTGTCTTTTTAAAGATATTTTCAAAATTATATCCTGGGATTTTAATTTTTTTTGTAAATTCCCTTTGCATATAAGAATTTAACTTGGGATATTTTGGAAATATTTTATTTAAAAAATTTTTTTAACCCTTTTAGCTGGTGTCCCAGTTGACTTTTATTTGAATGTTTAAAATTTTGTACTCAAAGCATGCTTTTTAACCCCCCCCCAATTGATAATGAAAAGGTTAGAGATGGAGTTTATCTTTAAAAGGTTAGCAGCACAAAAAATTAATTAAAAGAAAACTTTATATTTTCTTTTAAATGAATTATTGGTAAACAATTTCTAACTCGGTAGTGAAAGGGTTAGCAACAAAGTATACTATGAACTTTTTTAAATTAAAAAAAACTAATTTTTAATTTTATTTATAGCATAAAATCAATTGTTTATCTTGAAAAGTACGAGAGTCATTATGTAAATAAGATTAATATTTTATTAAGGAGTTAGCAATAAGAAGCACTGTTTAGTTTCACCTTCAAGGACATCAATAGTGATGGGTCCTATCAGGTTCCAAAAGACTGTCAATGTGATTTTTACTTAACCTGGAACATTTTCTCTATCAGAGATTCAATGTGTTTCCACTCGATGGACTGTCTTTTCGATTCATCCTCATAGTGATAAACTCACATTTAGGCCAATTGTAAACATTTTTTTTTTTCACTAAAACCTACTTGTGTAAATTTTCACATGGTTTATAAATAAACCAATTTTAGAGTTTACATTTAGGAAAAAAAAAAAATTGAGAAAAAATTAATTTTTTTTATTGATGTTCATGTAAGAGAAGTTCTAGAAATAATATTCCAATTAAAAAAATATTTACTTTCATTTTAAAAAAAAAAATTTTTTTTTTATTGCTATTAAAAAATATTTTTCTTTCAGACCCTGCGAAGTGCCACTGATGTTAATAAGCCAATTGACAAGCAGTACTGCGATTCCGTAGTGAATTTTCTACTTAGGATTGCTTGTCAGGTGAAGTTTCTCTCTTTTTATTGATTCAGAAAAATAGTTGAATATATCACCAGCAACATTTATATGTAATTGATAAGATTGGTTTATTATCAAGTCAGTTTGTAATAATTTGCTAGAGAATGTATTTATCCAACCTCTTCACTACAAAAAAGGTCAGTTTTTAAGGAGGGTAAAGGTTATTTGGAATTTTTTTTTTTTTTTTTTCTTAAACTGGTTGCTGTTCCAAGGCTAAAGAACCCAGTTTGCCCTATTATTTACCCATAGCTGGTGAAGAACAGATGGAGACATGCCTTTCCTAAAGGTATTAGTGAGTTGAAATGCAAACAGCATTATCTAAGGTTTTTTTTCTTATTTGAATTTATGAACAGTAGTGAAATTGACTGATCAGAATTCTTATTAACAAATAAAGAAAAAATATGTAAATTTGTGAAAGAAATTTTTGTTCCTTATTTGATTTATTGAATCTTTAAATTTTCTCAAAGGCTGCCTTTGATGGCTATTAGGTTTGATGTGTAATCATATCCTTTTTTATGGAATTTCTGATTTACTATAAGTAAATAATACTCTTATTTGTATATTGTAATTCACTTGAAAATTAGATTGGGATGTGTTCAAACACTAACATTGAATTACAAATTGGACTGGAAATTTTGTTCTTAAAAGTTAGAGTATTTCAATGGTATTGTGTTGATAAAAAAAATCTTGCACAGTTTGGTGTTCTTGCTGTTTTACAGTAGCAAATATAAAAATGAATCATTGATATGTTTTGGACATGTTTTATAATTTGAGATAATGTAAAATTTGAAAAAAGTATATACTTAGTATAAGTTTGACATGCGAAAGTATTTTGGGTTGCAGAGTATTATGAAAAGTTATTTTGTATAAAACAAACCAGGTTTTCTATGTAAATTTTTTTTTTTTTTTTTAATATGCATTGGATTTTTTGAAAAAAACTTGCTAAAGCGATTCAGGACCAGTTGTTATGTTTGTCCCTACATCACCTGTAAAAAGAATTGTTACTTTGTTTGAACCCCCTTCTCTCTGCTATTATGTTCACTTTGTCTAATACTCTTGGGAAAGGGTTAAATAGTATCACTACTGTTCTTTTAAAAGGATGGCTTTGGCATTAAATTAACCCATAAGAGTTGATATGCCATTAATCAAAAGAAACCAAACAAGCTTCTATAAAATGTTGACTTCATCTCTGCAGAGGGGTTTGACTCTCTCTTCCCAAGCAAGTGTCTTGGATATGACACAAGACAATCTGATGGTGAGACTCCAATCCTGGAGCTTTGGGTGATGTGGAGTACCCCCTTCATTACCATTACTTCTTGGTCCACCCTAACCTGGAGTGGTAGGACCTGATAGGGTTCCATGTATGAGTCAAATAGAACTTTTGACCATTTAACAGTGTGCAAACAAATGGCTGATGTTAAATTGAATTATTACATAGCAGTATTTGAAAGCATTTAACTGTGCAAATGAGTAATGTTGAATAGAATTATTAGTGTTGAATAAGAATACTTGAAACCCTTTAACTGTGTGCAAAAACTGAATTATTGGTATTACATATCAATACTTGGAACCATTTAATGGTATGCTAATAAAAACTATTAGTTGAAACCACTTCTAGGTGTGCAAAAATTGAATTATTGATATTATATAGCGTTACTTGAAACCATTTAACTATGTGCAAACAAATTAGCTCTTTCTTTGGGAAAAAAAAAGACCTATAAATTATTCACTTAGAAATCATGTATATCCATTTAAATGTGCTCAAACAAATAACTGATATTAAATTTTTAGTGTTTCATAGCAATACTTGAAACCATTTAAACCGAGTTCAAACAAATAACCTCTGGTTTGTTTAGAAATGCTATCAACAAAACTGTTTACAAATTATGTAATTTGGGCAT
>CAUZXS010005574.1:107500-165898 GCA_963585895.1 Sepioteuthis lessoniana | reverse complement strand
GAAAGCCATCCTTGAAAGGGAGCAGAAGTGGTTCTATATAACTCATACCTCGGGGATATGTGGATCTCGACCTTTCTCAAGGATATTCGTCAAAACGTAATGAACGTAACAGCTAGACGTGAGTTCGAGCCCGCTTATTACAGTCTCAGCTCTTCAGAAATTACACACACACATACGCACACACATGTATATTTAACATATTTATAAAACACACATACGCATATATATATATATATATATATATATATATATATATATATATATATATATATAATTTGCATCCATATATAACATCACACAAAGATATACTCATATAATACACACCCATGAACACACACACACACACACACACACACATATATATATATATATATATATATATATATATATATATATCTTGTCTTTTAATGAATCGGTCTTCAAAGAGATTTATATCCTTTAAAAGTATTTCGTTAGCTCTTACACGTGTTTCCAGTTTCTTACTATCTTCGCAGAACTTTTAATGATTTTTCCTGTGTAGTGTTTGGTTTATATAATGGTCACTGTTTGGATGGGGTGGTTGTTTCTTTTAATTTCATGTAGGTGTTGGTTCTCTCTTTCTCTTCTTTTTTATTTCCTCCTCTCCCCCTCCATCCAAGAGTGTGTTTTGTGTTTCCCCTTGTGCGTACACTTTCTCTTTCCCCAATTAGTCTTTGATATTTGATATTCAATAAAGCTTTTTTTTAGATTTTACTCTGGGTCATTGTGTGTGTGTGTGTGTGTGTGTGTGTGTGTGTGTGTGTGTGTGTGTGTGTGTGTGTGTGTGTGTGTGTGTGTGTGTGTGTGTTTCTGTGTGTATAGTTAGTATACGATAGGGTTTATTGGTTGTTGTTTTTTTTTCTGGATGTTAAAACTATTTAAAATTCAACTGGCAACTATATAAATATACATAAAGGAAGAAAATACAAAATATTGGGCGGATATGATTCGCTACCGGGATAGCTTCACAAGAAATAAAATTTTATTTTGCAAAATCACTTGAAGGCTTGGTTTTGTTGAAAACAAAATTCAATTTCTGATGAAGCAATCCCCTCACGAAATATTTCAATTCAATTTTCCCTATTGTCTCCCGATTCTCATATAGCCGAATTTTATTCAAAACATATATATATATATATATATATATATATATATATATATATATATATGAAATTAACGTTTAACTATAAAAGGAAAGAAATATTTCAAAGACTTCAATTATGAATATATGAAAAATTAAAGCGAACTTTAAAATACATTTGGAGGCTTAAATGAACGAATTTCATAGATAAATCGATGGAAATGACATTTATTTGTGGTTGTATAAAAAGAAACATCAAACAGAATTTCTTTCTGTTGAAATCTTTTTATTGTGATAGCTTTATTAATACTCGTCTATTTCATTGAATCAAATGCTCAAGCCAATTCACAGTCACACGCACAAAGACACGTTTATCTATCACTATATTCGTATCTCTCAATATATATATATATATATATATATATATATATATATATATATATATATATATATGAGTGTTAGAGAGAGATGGACAGACAGACCGACCGAGACATAGTGAGACAGACAGAGAAGACATTATTTTATAGACTACATTTTTCCAAATCAACACATTTTCCACGGTACGTCAATATGTCTCTCGTATAAGGATGAACAAAGCATTTCCTTCACACTGCAGATATTTATTTTTTTTAACATTATTCTCCAAGGATGAATTAAAAGTTTTGCAATATTTTGTTAGTATGTATACATGGCTTTTTCTATAATACGAGGGAAAGTCAAAAGTTTTGCAATATTTTTATAGTACGTGAGGCACAATCCAGCGACTACGGATGTTTTTACCGAGGTGGTGAAGGTGACGAACTACACTAGACTATGAGATGTCAAGCTTGCCTGATACTCTCCTTCTAAATAACAACTTAAAATACTTTTTTTTTTAAGAAAAGAAAATATTGTATAAAGTTTTTAGATCCATTCGTTTCTAAATAATTCTTTTCGAACAAGTATGGGCTTTTTATATTTAGACGTGTTTTTCCAACTCAATGTACAATTTACGACGTTGTTTGTTCTAATTAAAGTGCATATTCAAGAAATTAATGTGCAATTAATATAAAAACAATTTGAATAATTAAAGGATATTCTAACAAACTCATTCAGAAACAATTTGGATAGATTTTTAAGTACTTAGGCAATATTCTTAAGAAATCTATTGACGTTCATTGTTTAAAAAATATTGTAGCAGCCATACACAGACAACTAAACATCTGAGAAAAAAATTCAAACGGAACAATTAAAAGGAGAAAAATAAATAAATAAAACCAAGTCTATAACCTGAAACAAAATATACTGAATGATTTTTGTCCTTTTCTACTGACTGACCTCATGGTATCTACCGATTCTGCAAACTGCCGCATCTAAAATCCAAACAAACAGGTGGGCTATTTTCCTTTGAAGTATTGCCTCCAACAATTTTTTTATCAGCTTTACATTTATGAGTTTTACGTCATTCATTTGATAGTTCATTTATCAAAGCTTTCTCTCATTTAGTCTTGCGATTCAAGGTTTCTTTTTTGCCATTTCTTTCTTTTATAAAAGAAAAGTAAGTCCTTTTTATTTCTTCATCTTCCTTTCAATTTATAAGCCACTGCTGTTTTCAGTGTCAAATTAACATTTTTATTCCTGTTTATTTTCTGTTCCCTTTTTACTGTTTTCCTTATTCCTTTTCTTCTGTCATTGTTTTTTTAATCTTATTTTTTCTTTCTTTCATTCCAACTCTCTTTCGCTTATCATTCCCTACTCCCTGATCAATCACCCCTCATTTTTGTCCCTTTTTTTTCCAACGTCAAATTTTAAGCGGAGTACAGCTGGTTTGAATTTATAGTTTTTCTTTTGCGAGAAAGGTTACCTAACCAAAGCAAAAGAAACCAATTTATCCAAACAATTTACCTATAGCTGGAAATTGGAATGGGTGAGATGGATTTGCGCCTTTCCTAAACCTATTAGCGCAAAGCAAAACGCAAACGACCTCGTGTAAGAGTTGTAAGCAGGTCACTGATTATATTTCCTACAACGATAAGGTATAATCTAAAGCAATCAAGAGGCATGTCTACATTGGTTTCGAAGAAATTTAAGTATAGACAATTGTTATGTATGTATTATTTATGAGCAACACTTTAAACGATTCCATACTATGCCTTCGTATGAACATACGCCTTGTCTCCAAGAAAACTTAGTGTTATTTGTCTAAATTTCTGAGATGAAGCTGGATAACTATTACTTAGAATATTCTGACAAGTGACCTCATCTTTATTGTTATAATCACAACGCTTCGGCCGATATGTCCTTCGGCCTTCCTTAGATGTTTCATATCGAACTCAGAAGTCCAAACAGGATCGCGAACTGAACCCTTTTATTTGAACCACAAGGGTAGACTGTTTGGATTTTATTAAGCATGACCGAGTACAAGAGTTAAGTTATTGTAAGTATTCCTTGTTATTCTTGCCTGTTGTTGTTCGACTTGAAACACCTGAAGAAGGCCGAAGAATATATCGGCTGAAACGTTGTGATTATAACAATAAAGATTAGGTCAATAGTCCGAATATCTTAAGTTATAATCAATATGTAGTGTGTTTCATAAAATTTGTCATCAATTGATGTGCAGGATGCTACTGGGAACCTAATAATCTGACCAATTCTCCTTCAGATAATTTCAAATTCTAAACAACTCAAAATTCTTTGTTTAATGTTTAAAAGTATTTTCTTTTTACCAATGAATAGTATTTCTCTACCTGAAAAGAAAATAAAAATCATACAATTTTCAGTGTTTTCCGTACATGCTGTTAAATCTGAGATCAAGTTATAAGATTACGAAATGATATCAGTTTTTCTGAAACACCTTGTATATCCAGCGAATAAAAGCAAGCTACTGTAATTTAATTTTAAAATTATATCCTGTAGTCTTCCCGCCCTTATATCTTATTCTAAGTGTTGATTCCAAAACTTCTATCTACTTAGATCTTCCTATCATTGGCGTCATCTCATCAGCTCTCAAGAAGCGATCGACTAGAAACCTCTACTCACCACCCGCTTCCTCAATATTTCATTGCCAGTCAATAAACTGTTACGTCAGCATTGCGTATCGATATTTCTTATATATACCTTGCCAAACATGACGACTTCGATTCGTTCTGACACACCTCTATTAGCCCTCCTCGAATCGCTAGAAGTCCGATCGATCACTTATTGCGATGCTATCGACAAATTTTCACCTGAGCCATAATGAGAAAACTATTACCTGTTTATATCATGAAAATTTTAATCATTAAGACTTTGATACGAGTCCAAAAAATGAACAACTGATCTATCCACCAGAGAACAACATTTACTGTTAATCTTCACTCCATTTTGAAACTTTAGGATTTGTTTTTAACCACTGTTAGACAAAAAAAAAAGCTTCATCTTGAGGCAACACTTAATTTTTTCCCAAGTATTGAGTATATAGAATTGAATATGTTTACAGTTTCGCTTATTGAAATCTTATTTCAAAAAAGACATCACACTTTATGACTTATATTTAGTGAGGAATAAGGTCAATTTATTTAATTGGCATTTAGAAGATACGTGGGGCCTTCAATAAGTTTCCAGACTATTTTGAACAGGCATTTAATATTGTCGTAGACTCTTGAAAATTCAGTATGTTATTGCTATATATCTTATGAGATATCTGACCAATTTTTATGATGTCAGGTTCAAATGAACAGCTACAGCAGCAATTGGAATACACCCAACTAAAGCCTGATTGTCACAGCTGGTGAATTTCAAAAATACAATCGGGATGTGACGACACTTTAGAAGATAGATATGCAATAAAAAGGTCAGTTTTAAACTTGAAAAAATGCCACAGAAACGTATGGAGTGCTTCAGACTGCTTTTGGACCATCTTGCATGAATCGAGCATCGGTTTTTGAGTGGCATAAGAGATTCAAGGGAGGCAGGGAGTCTGTGGGGGATGATGACAGGTGTGGGAGGAGTAAGGAAGTCAATACACCAGAGTTGATTGGCCAAACGGTTAGGATTACTATGTTGATGTTTAAAGGGAGTTCAGGAAGAGATTCCGTCGAAAGAGGCCAGCACTCTTCAAATCGTGCCAGTGGCATTTCCACCAGGACAATGCACCAGTCCACAACTCCATCCTTGTCACAGACTATTTGACCAATATGGGCATCAAGACAGTTCCTCAACCTCCCTATAGTCGAGTCTTTGCTTCCTGTGAGTTTTGGTTATTCCCTAAGCTCAGAGACTTTCGTTATGAGACAATTGAGGAGAGGAAAGAGGCTGTGATTAAAGTCATTGACACGCTCACACATGAGGACTTCCATGGAGCCTTCCAGAAATCGTTGGAACGGTACAACAAGTTCATTGCAGCCGGGGAAGATTACTTTGAAGGGGACTGTGTGTGCTATCAATAAAAGTGGCCATACGAAAAAAGTCTGGAAACTTATTTAATGATCCTCGTAAGTATAAATTCAGAGGACTTGTACTTCGATACACAGAAAGAAAAATGAACGAAGGAATAACGTACGAGCCAAAAATAGATAACCAACGAGTAAATGAATGAACAAAAGAGTGAAAAACTAATCAATTTTAATTAGAATAGATAGATAGATAGATAGATAGATAGATAGATAGATCCTGAGTATGACAATAAGCAACATCCCGTGGAATTGAGGTGTCACTCCTCAGTTGCCATAACTCCCTGGTCTAGTCTGTCCGGAAATGTTAGTATTTGTTAGGTTCTGGGTCAAATAAATCTATTTGACATGTCTAAAACGATTTACAACAACGTTAATCCAATGGCTATAACATTGATAGTGCAACAAAGTATTGAGTTGTTATCAGTTTAAAAGAATTAAAAATATGAAATTTCATAGCATATCTAACATATCAGTTACTTTAAAAATACCTTCATCATCTACATCATCATCATTGCTTAGACGGATTTCTCTAAATATCTCTTCCTCCCTCCCCCTCTCCTCTCTCTCTCTCTCCGTCCATCACTATCATCCATCGCTCCAATCAGGTCTTTCAAACCACATCCTATGTCCGCACAGACCCGATGTAAATAAGTTCTTGTTGGTTGACCACGCCATGTACATCCATGTGAAGGGGTCCATAAAAGGGTGTCTCTTATGCATTCGTTCTTACAACTCCAGCAGTGTGTCCCGTATGTCTTGTTCGCCTTACTTAGATGGTTTTAGAGATAGGAAGTAAGTGGCCGTACAACTGTTGTTTTGTGAGGTATTGCTTCCGAGAATTGTTTAGAGTAGCTCGTAACATTCATGCACAGTTCCTGTCTAGCTTTAAGGATTTTTTCAGCGTCGTCCATCTGGGGCATCTATAAAGTTTTATTGACACGACCGTTGCCAGGAAGAAGTCCCTCCTTATTTTATCTGATAGATCAAACTTCCGTATGAGCGATAGTCAATCGATAGCAGTCCACGTCTTTGCTGTGCACATATTGAAATCACTTTCAGTAGATGATACAATGCTGTCCATGTACGGGAACTTGTCAACTGATTTCAGAGGACGACTATATAAGTGGAAACAGCTCCTTCTTGATTAGAATATATGTAGTCTGTTTATTTTTGCGTTCATGTGAAGGCCATTGTCTCTTGTTGTTTGCTCCAGGCATCAGGGATTCAGCTTAGGTAGTTGTATTTGCAAAAAGCACTATACCATCAGCACAGTCTGCGTCAGGTACAGTTTCTACAAGGTATCGTTTGCTTCTTGGCTTTTTTTTTAGTGCAAAGCCATTTTCATATTTATTGACGTTCGAAGTACGTTATCTAGGCAATTTATAGATAAATATAGGACTTATGTATCTCCTTGCAGAACTCCAACAACCAGTTGAAACATTATAAAAGGGTACAAACCATGAGAATTGAATTTTAAAAAATACTTGAAGCCATCTAACTGCAAAAAAAAAATCATTTTACTCTTTTGAGAGTTTTTCACACCAGCCGATTGTTCTCTATTTGAGAGACAGCAAGTTTCGTCAAGTCTCCAGGACTCTTCTCGGTATTCTTGCCAATATCAATAATGCTGTACTCTTGATCCTTCCACTTGGCCTCTTATTTCTAAGTCTTCCGATTCCTTGGAGATCGTTCTAAGTGCACCAGTTACCATTGGTATCACTGTCATTTTCATGTCTTATAGCTTCTTAAGCTCTTTAGAAAAGTCCAGATATTTATCCCTCCTTTAACTTTCTTTTAATTTTACTCTGTGGTCTGTCAGGACGGCAGACACAGTTCACTCTCAGGCAGATTCTCTTTTTTTTTCCTTGTTTTTTGTTTGTTGTTGTTGGTTTTTTTTTTTACTAGGTTGAGATTAGGGGATCCGTTTGTCTCTCAAAATCACAGAGAAATTTGTGCGTTTCATTCTCCGGAACAGATTCCAGAGTATGCATATTTCACTTGTTCGTATGGTTGGATTTAAATTTCTGGCACAATCCCCAGTGGATTATTTTCCCACCCTCTCGTGTCTTCTCGTATATTCTTTTCGCACTAAATTACTGCATTCATCATTATGTTATTAATCGTTTCGTCTCTACCACCACATAAACTCCACTTGCAACGTTATTGCATATTATTGTTCACTCATTAGAGCTTTTCACATCAGCGATAGCTGATGGTTTTTTACTGAAGTTTGAGTGACAGCAAGTCTCCTCAAGTCTCCAGGACTCTTCTCAGTATTCTGGCAGTTCTAAACAATGCTTGGATGGTCTCAACTCGTCCGCCAACCTCCAAGTCCTCTAGTCCCTTTAGTAATCCCTTAGTTACTGTTCCAAACGCACCTATTACAATTGGTATAATTGTCACCTGCATGTTCCACAGTTTTTTCAGTTCTCTAGCAAGGTCGAGGTATTTATCCTTCTTTTCACATTCTTTCTGTTTTATCCTGTGGTCTGCCGGGACAGCAAAGTCGATTATTTTGCAAGTTCTCTTTTTTTTGTTGATTATTATTAAGTCTGGTCTCCTGGCCGGGATTAGGTGATCCGTTTGTATATCAAAGTTCCATAGGAGTTTATGCGAGTCATTTTCTAGGACAGGTGCTGGGTTGTGCATATACCATTTGTTAGTATGGTCGAATTTAAATTTCTTACACATTTCCCAGTGAATCACCTTACCAACACCGTCGTGTATCACCTTATATTCCCGCTGTGCTAATTTGCTGCATTCGCTTATTATATGATTGATGGTTTCATCTCTGTCGCCACATAGCCTGCATTTGCTATTTTGTTGCGTTTTATCTATTCTCGCTTTGATATGATTCGTTCTTATGGCGTTGTCCTGTGCTGCTATTAGGAGAGATTCTGTTTCTCTCTTAAAGTTTCCTTTTCTTAGCCATGTCCAAGTTTTGTCGTGTGAGATATTGTTTATTAGTCGTTTAAAGCGCCCATAAAGTTGTTTTCCTTCCCATTTTTGTTTCCTAGTTACTGTCATTCTGTTGTTCATCGTGTTCTCAGTTTCACGTCTGGTGGCTATAATGAGTCCTCATTCGTGTTTTTGTATATAGTTTTCGAGTCGATGTATGGATGTGTCAACGCTGTCTTCAATGCTGGTAAGTTCTCTTCCTCCCTCTTTTCTAGATATATATAACCTGTCAACGTCGTCTCTGGGATGCAATGCCTTATGCATTGTCATTAGTTTTCTTGTCCTTTGGTCCATTTGTTTAAGTTCCTCTCGGGTCCGGAATATCTAACGAGAGGTACAGCCCAAGTATTTATTCCTTTGATGAGGTTTCTGCTATTGAGTTTTTGTCAAGAGTAGTTTTCTGGTTCTTCGGAGGTATTCTTTCTGGATTTTTACTTTCATTTCTGCTTGTTTGATGGTGTCAGCCTCCAAGATGCCGACAAAAAACACGAAGGAGGACTCATTACAGCCACCAGACATACTCTTTAATTTTCGACTTGACTTTCACTTTCTTACCACCCTTTACCGGGTCTTTACCCAAGACCTAGCGTGAGGGAAAGTAATCGCTATATACCTTGCATTTATTTATGTTATTGCTGAATATTTTTGGTGATATTTTTCAATAACATTAATATTACTCTTACAAGGAGATGAGCGATTCCTCAAAGTACTATTTTTTGTATTCCATATCAGCTGGGACCGACTTCTTAATGCGTTTATCAGTCGCTTTTTTTATCATAACCAAGGCCCTCACTATAACTGATATGATGGAAGTTTCAAGTTGCTACATTTTTTTTTCACTTCCTATTTCCTAGTATTTTTATTTACTTATTTTGTTAAATTCTTTGACTGTTACGTTATCTCTTAGCACTGACATATCAATAAGAAAGCATGGTTTTCTTTTATTGTTCTTAACCACTATATCTAGTCTATTGTTCTTTTCTTATTTTTCTATCACGTTGGATAGCAAAATCCGATTTGATAGTTGCTTGTTTGCTTTCTATTATAGGTTTGCAGTAGTGTTAATACGATTTTTCTTAATCCAATATTCCATTTAATTTACATATTTTCCAATGAATATAATGTCTTATTTTATGAAGCCTTATTTTATGGTGTTAAGATTGGTCAACGGAACCCAAACCGTTCAAATGATTCACAATCTACACACTGGGTTTGATACATTTTTATGTTTGCCTAATAGTTTCTAGTTAGAGAGCTCTGGTCCAGTGCTTTTATTATTAACCCCTTTGTCTCTGCCTTAATTCCATCACTTTTCAGTTTTCGTTTATTCTATACTGTATCTACATCAGTATTTATAATTCTTTGTGCATATTTTATATGTAGAAGTTTTGTTTTTTTCTCAGACATTTTCATTGGTTCAGTCTTTGTGATTTATCCTCTTTCCTTACGTTTTTTTGCTGCTTCTAACGCTTCATTTTTTAGGTCAATTTCTTTCGTTATGAGATCAAGTTGTATAAAAAACTCTTTGTTTTCTTTAATAATTGAATATTTTTCTTTTGCTTCTCATTCCAATCTCTTATAATGTCTGATTATTTCTTTAATGTTATAGCGGTTGTTTTGTTGGACAATTCCAGTTGGATTAGGCCTCTTCCATCAGTTTTCCTCGTGACGTTCTACATGTGCTCTTCTGTGCCAGTTTATTGGTTTCCTAACTTTAGCGGCCATATTTCTATCTATTATTATTATTGTTGTCTTCATTAGAGTTTTTCACATCAGCTAACGCTGATGGTTTTTCACTGGAGTTTGAGTGACAGCAAGTCTCGTCAAGTCTCTAGGACTCTCCTCAGTATTCTGGCCGTTCTCAATAATGCTTTCATTTTGATAGTCTGCACTCGTCCGCCAACTTCCAAGTCCTCCAGGCCCTTTAATAATCCTTTAGTTACTGTGCCAAGAGCACCAATCACAATTGGTCCAATCATCACCTTCATGGTCCACAGCTTTTTCAATTTCCTAGCAAGGTCGAGGTACTTATTCTTCTTTTCACATTCTTTCAGTGATTATTCTGTGGTTAGCCGGAACAGCAAAGTCGACAATTTTGCAAATTCTCTCTCTCTCTCTTTTTTTTTTTTTTCTTTTGGTTGATTATTATAAAGTCAGGTCTTCTGGCCGAGATTAGGTGATCCGTCTGTGCGTCAAAGTCCCATAGGAGTTTATGCGAGTCATTTTCTAGGACAGGTGCGGGGTTGTGCATATACCATTTGTTCGCATGCTCAAATTTAAACTTTTTGCATATATCCCAGTGGATCACCTTGCCCACCCAGTCGTGTCTAGTCTTATACTCCTTCTGCGCTAATTTGCTGCATTCGCTTATGTGATTGATGGTTTCATCTCTGTCATCGCATAGCCTACATTTGCTATTTTGTTGCGTCTTGCCTATTCTCCTTTTGGTATGATTGGTTCTTATGGCGTTGTTTTCTGCTGCTATTAAGTTTTCTCGTGTGATATGTTGTTTATTAGTCATTTAAAGCGCCCATAGAGTTGTATATTTCCCATTTTTCTATTCTTGTTATTTTCTTCCTGTTATTCATCGTGTTGTCAGTATCGTTTCTGATGGCTGTAAACAGTCCTCCTTTGTGTTTTCCTATGTAGTCTTCGAATCTTTGTATCGATGCGTCAACGCTGTCATCGATGCTGGCAAGTCCTCTTCCTCCCTCTTTTCTTGATACATATAGTCTGTCAACGTCGTCTTTGGGATGTAATGCCTTATGCCTGGTCATTAGCTTTCTTGTTCTTTGGTCCATTTATTTAAGTTAATCTCTGGTCCACTTGAGAAAGGGTCCTGAATATCTAACGAGGGATAGAGCCAAGGTATTTATTATTATTATTATTATTATTATTATTATTATTATTATTATTATTATTTACTCCTTTTTCAATTCTCTAGCAAAGTCGAGGTACTTTTTATTATTATTATTATTGTTATTATCATAAAATAGAAATATCGACCAGAAACCATATAATTATGTACGAATAGTTACTAGTGTTATATTTTGACCTTCGACCCGGCCCAAAAATACTATTCCAAGGTGATACACCGGAAGGAAGTGACACATTCCAATGGCCAGTAATCGAAAGAGATCGCGTGGGCGGATTAAGGCTTATGATATGGGACAAGGTGAAGGTCCCATTATGCCACTACAGTGATGCACCGGAAGAGAGTAACCTCTGAACTGCATGACAGTTATTTCCGCTTGATGACGATTAAACATCCGATTTAAAAGATCCAGTAGGCGATCGTGTGGGCGTTGAATTATTATTTAACTCAGTTGAGTTTGGGGTGCCAAAGCAGTTGTCAGTAGAATCCCAGAGAAGTAGAGACCAGATGTGGTAGTGAAAGCCACACCCGACCGAGGGGGCCCTCGGAAACCCCCGATTGAGTGGACCCCAAGACCTCTGGTTGAGCATCTAAGAGAACAAGAAAGACACAACGTGACGGTCATAACAGTGGGGTCAAAATAGGAAGTTTATGTTCGGTCTCCAGCACCCTCTCACATGCAACCCTTCAACAACCCTTTCGAACCCTTGCAATAAAGTGAGAGGTATATATTTTGTAAAGAAGTCTTCCTGCGTCTTCCTTCCTGCATCTTTGTCACTGCGTCCTTTATTCATGCGTCTTTCTTTACTATTATTGAGTCGTTATGATACGGCAAATGAGTATATAACACTATTAGATGGGAATACTTCAAACTATATAACTGTGTGTTAATTATTTTTATTAAGGATGATTATTTAAATCACTAATTCTTAACAAATTATTGTTATTGCTTGTTACTTATTATGTTATTGTTGTTTGCAAAGAAACACCACACACTTCTTCACGGATTAAAATGTAAAACTCACCAATGCGACTTTGTACCAGTTTTTACATTGTCTGCTAAATCTTAGCAATTCCATGCAGTTATACTCATTTCCCTGAGAGCTGCAATGAAGGGAAATTACTTAATATGCCTAACCTGATGGTCTAAAAAGTTACGATAGAATTACCTCTTTTTTCGACCAAACGTTCAGTAATGCTTAGGAAGAGCGTGTCGTGTAGCGTTTTTTTTGTCGTAGGAAATTAATTCAGCGACCAGAGCTCAAATCCAGGTCTTGGCTACTTGCATTTTACTTTAAACTTGGAGAAAGCATTTGCTTCCAGTTATAAGTAACTAGTTGGGAAGATTAGGTTCTTTCGCCTTAGTACAACAAACGATCTCAGTGTAGGAAAACTCTGATTTCAGATAAGCCGTACATTTAAAAATTGAGCTCATGTCACCTTTATTCGTGGAAGAAATAGAAAATAGTTTCAGACTTGTGTGGTTATTTTCTTTATGAATTGATAATGAAAAGTATTTTTCATTATGTACACGACATGTCTTCTCTATACCAAAATGGAATAAGGCTGGTAAATGTTAACTTTAAGCCAAATCAGTTCACAAACAATTGTGTTGTTGCATCTTTCTCGCCTTCGGATTTATTTCCCACAGTAGGACATTATTTTTTATTCTTTCTAATGGCATATGAACCTTCGTGGTTTAACTAAAGTTAAAACCATCTTTGTAGAAGAACATTAATGGTGTACATATTTTTATTTTTTAAGTAGAGGAATTAATATTGTGAATTGAATTACCATGACCAGGAAATCCGCCAAATACCTTCGTACGACATACGGGAACACTGGACAGCTGTTTCGACCTTATTAGTTCTCATCAGCAGTGTATACCGTAATCTTCACCACTGGAGATCAAACCAGCGATCATACAGTGCCGAAACTCTACAACTGAGCCACCAGTTCATATCTCATACAAGTGACACCAGATCAACTATAATGGTATTATTCAACCCACAGCTATCAGAATATGAAGGTTCAGACTTTTACCAATGGTATTATAGTGAAAGTGAAGGTAATAGCGCGACTGGAGTTCGAACTCGTTCATTACGATGTCAAAGTCGAGCATTTTAACCATTATGTCGCTACATAATTTTTAGTTATTAAGTAAGTGTTTTCAGTTATTCAAAAACTGAAATGAGATACTTTTGCATTTTTATCAATGTTATTGTCTGAGCAAATGAAAATGTTTATGAATTAAAATGTTCTTGTAAAATATGCTGCACCAAAATTCTTAAACGAATTAAATTCAAGCGCTTTCTGAAGAATTCTTTAATCTTCATTGTAAAGAAATCTTCACTCGACTCTTGAATTAATCGACGTTCGACAATTGCCGATCACTGTCTGATATTAATATCATACTTCCGGTAAGAATTAATCGATTTCTCTCTCTCTCTCTCTCTCTCTCTCTTTCTTTCTCTCTCTCTCTCTCTCTCTCTCTCTCTCTCTCTCTTTCTTATTGTTGATGCAAAATCTACAATGTGTATCTTTTTCGAAAATAGCGCATTACTTCCTTCACTTTGGCAGTGTGAAGAGTTGGATCTCCTCACCCAGCAGATCGCATCGATTATCGATGAGAATTTGAATGATCAGACTGGATATATTGTAGCAAAAAATGTATAGATTCTTTTGTTCTTTTTTTTTTTTTGCTTTATTTTTTTTTTTGGTATTATCATTTCCATCGGCATATTCAAAGAACTTCAAGAAACAGTTGTTACATGGTAACACAATTGACGGAAACATAAATAGATGGAGAGAGAGAAACCAACTAAGATAGATAGATAGATAGATAAAACATAAGGGCCTTCCTACTAATAAAGAAAACGTTGATCTGGACGCATTTATTGCAGTTCGCACTACGGCATACAGCTAGTACAAGACGAATTAGATATATATCTTAAACGTTCTACTCCAGACTATGTAGTAATGAATATCACAGTCCCATTACTTCAGACTCTATCATTGTTTTGGGTTTTTTTTTTTTTTCTAAGATCGTTTTTCCCTAAATGCTTCGAAATTATCGCTTTATTTTTAATTTTCGTTGTAGAATTCTAAAAATATTTTACTTGTTTCTGAAGGAAAGAAAATCACAGCGCTCTTTGGTATTTAATAAGCTCAGCTTTGCACAGTAAGAGGCCTAATGAGAATAGAAAAAAAAATGACCTAATGTCGCATCATGCTCGTGGTGGCTGGGGGCAAATACGTATGAGGATTACATAGATTGTGCTCTGTCAAACGTTGAGATCTTTCTGCTTAGAAAGAAACACATCATTTGAAATTTGAAGTTTACCTTTGTTCAAACCGACTACCAATGAAAGTTTATTTTGTAAATAAGAGATACTCAGCTTAGTCAAGTATGTCTATGGTTTTATATAGTCATTTTACTTGTGTAGTAGAGCGCCCATTTGGTTGAGGAGTTGCACTTAGCGTAAGGATCATTGTATAAGGAAATGGAGTCAGCGACACGAGTTCAAATGTTGACAAAACTGTTTGCGTTTCATTTCGTGATAATGATCTTGCGAAAAGTATTTATCCATCTGTTCATTCACCAGCAATTGAAATATAGCAGGGATGATTAAGTTTTATTATCTTTCCAAGGCAACCAGTCAAGAAAAGAAAAACATTGAAATCAAACCAGCTTTACTCCGCTTGTAAATGATATGTCATATCCTGTCCATAGTGAAGAGATTGGATAAATCCATACAACTTAATCCGTCTTATCAGTGAGCCCTGTCGGTGAGCTGTATGAAAGGCTGATTGCATCGATTGTAGAGGAGTATGTCTCTCTCAAAAAGCTATGCCTTGTGTATGAAATTAAACTGAATCTGATGTTGGGGCTCTATTGTTGTATATCTGGAAAGCGTGCTGTCGTAATGAGATGTTAGGGCCCCATCTATACATCAAATAGATGTCTTTGAGATAATAAAGTATTTTACTGTTTTTATAAAGGATATATATTGTATATAATTAGGGACAATGATTATTAATTTAATTTCGTCAGAAAATGACACAACAAAGGTTAACGTGCCGTAAAACCTAACGATCAATCGACGGATACCAAATAACATAGAGCCTTCGATCCTCACTAATTATCTCTTTAGAGACAAAATGATTCTTAAGGGTTAGATTGTAGCTGAAGTACGCCCTCTACGTCGAATAAGAAGTTAGGACTTGGATTGTACCTAGTTTTACAGTTTTTGTAGTGAATTAAAAATTTACAGGGTAAGAATCTACGGAGCGTAGTGGCTAACATAATGGACGGCGAATTCTAAATTCGAACACCTGTCGTACTACTTTGTTCACTTTCAGACTAATGCTCATTGAGGAAAATATGAAAACCCTTTATCCTCTCAGGTTAAATAATACCACGACTGTAATTCTATAAAGATGGTTTGGCATTAAATAATCCTCGAAGGTTAACCTGCCATTGAACAAAGAAACAAACCGACCAACAAATCAACCAAAGATTTACATCGAGCAGATGCAAAAGGTAATTTTTATAATAAAATATAGAATTTTTTGTGTTTTATGGCATATCAAACATTGTGGGTTATTTAATCCAAATTGTATTTATATACATATATATATAAATAGTCGAAGTTAAGCTTCCTGATGATCCGATAAGGTGAAACTTAAGTAGAAGATTTTCGACCCGCGATTTAAGTTGATTTTATATATATATATATATATATCATCATCATCATCATGTCGCGCCGCCAGCGCGGATATCCCTGACCCTCTCTCGCCATTTCTCCCTATCATTCATCGCCTCCGGCAGGTCTTCAGGGTTACATCCTGTGTCCTCACATAGTTGCTGTATGTAAGTTCGTGCTGGTCGTCCTACTTTTGCACATCCATATGTGGGGGTCCACAGGAGTACATCGCTTATGAGCTCGTCCTTGCTTCTCCAGCAGTGTCCCGCGTGTCTGGTTCGTCTGATTTGTATAGTTTTCGTGATGGGGGGCAATTGTCCGTATAGTTGGAGTCTCGTGGGGTGTTGTCGCCAGGACTTGTTTAATACTGCTCTCAACATTCTTGTGTAATTTCCGTCTAGTTTCCTCTCCAGCCGCTTCGTTAGCGTCCATGTGGTGCATCCATATAGCAGTATCGACACAACCGCTGCCTGGAAGAAACTGCGTTTCATTTTATCAGTTAGGTCCGACTTCCATATGATCGAGAGCCTATCGATAGCTGTCCATGCCTTCGTCAGTCGTGTGTCGATGTCTTTTTCGGTTGATGAGACGCTACTTCCTAGGTAGGTGAATTTATCGATAATTACTTAGTAATTAGTTAGGATTAGGTACCCTGATGGGCCGCTTGGGCGAAAATATAGAAGGTTAGTTCCTGACTCACTAAGAAATTATCGTTACTATTTTGCTCTACTTAGTATTATGCACTTTTACATTGTAGCTTAGCAGCCCAAACGGTGTTTTTTTTCTTTTGACCAACCAATTTCGTGTCTTTTGATTTTATTCAATTGGTATGACAAGGTTGGCCTTTTCTTTTTTTCCCCATATATATATATATATATATATATATATATATACACCCCTTGACAGTGATTCGTTATAAATTTTCATTTTCAAATCACTTGCCGGGTTTTTTTACTGTATGGGCTATTATTTAATATTTTTTAATATATATATATATATATATATATGTGGGGGGGGGCAGAAGCAAAATTAGAAATATTTTAGTATAATAATAAATGATTCTATTATAAAACAAGATTAAATCTGATTTAAAAAATAAACAAAAAAATAAGAAGATTGGAAAAAAACAGTAAATTTACGCAATGTGGCCACCATTTTTTTCAATTATTGTATCAGCAAGCATTCGAAACGATTGTATGCATTCAAAATAAATTCTTCTGGCATTTTATTCCATTCCTCCTCAATAGCAGTCTTAAGCGAACCCATATTTGCATGGGAAATTGCATTTTTTTTTGTTTTCTAAAAACGCCACATACAGCGTAATTAAAGGGTTTTTACAGCGTAATTAAAGGGTCTGGGCTTAAATCTTGTTGAAGTGCTCATAGTTTTCTTTCCTAACTCCTCACAGTTTTCTCGTGGACTTATAATTCATTAGAATGCTTTCTTATTGACGTTGTGGGGGGTCTTTTTAAATCGCCGTTGCGAGAGCAGTTACAAAGTCTTCTTTTCGTTTTTTGTTCAATCCTCTACACCTCATTATCCTTAAAAAGTTTTTATTCTGTAAAATCATTTTCTTTGCTTTGTATACTGGAAACAAAGAAACTTTGATTTGGTTTCGGCGTTAAGCAGATCATAGATTCTTTGTCGTTTGTTTTCTTGTTCACTCATATTGAGCTGAATTTTATTCAAAATTGAATAAAATTGAATAAAATTGAATAAAAGAGCAAATCTTGATTATTTAGATTTATTGCATTTTTTTTTTAAACTGGACAAATTAGTCCAAAAAATGTTTTTAAAATTATTCCATATTTTGCTTCTACACACTATATATATATATATATATGATTCGTAATCGAACCATCATCATCATCATGAACTCACACCAACTACACAGATTTTCCAAATTTTCTCCCTTTCTATCTTTCTTTCTCTCTACATCCATTCCTATCATCCATCGTTCCCGGCAGGCTCTCTAAACAATATCCTATGTTAGCACAGGGCTAATGTAAATATATTCTCGCTGGTGAGACAACCCTGGTATTTCCATGTTTTGGGGTTCACATAAGAACGTTCCTTATAGGTTCGACGATGCTTCTCTGGCAGTGTATGTTTGCATTTCTTGTCCTTTTTACTTGGATAGTTTTTGAGATGGGAGATAAGTAGCCGAACAGCTGATGTTTGGTAATATATATCTGGGCCAGAGTGGAGCTGGGAATTATAGTAATGAAGGGGTACTCCATATTCCTCAAAGCTCCGGAGCCACACCACCAGATAGTTTAGAATCACATCCAGAACACACATTAGGAGTACGTCCTTTCCTTCTGCAGAGGTGCCGAGGGCATTATTCTATATTTCCAGACAACGGGACGGTAAAAAAAAAAACTTTAATCAATATTCGAGGAAAACGATTAACAAATTATATCTCAGTGTTATGCCTACAAAAAAATTTCAGAGATTTGAGGGGAATTATCTATTCTAAACTTAAGTTGGTGACATTAAGAGATTCATCTTTGATGCTATGTTTGTCACAACGTTTCGGCCGTTGTATGGTCCGGCTTTCTTCAGGTGGTTGGAATGTCGAACTTAACCCTTTATTTCACTCACCGGGATAGACTGTTCTAGTTCCACGAACCATGTTTAATGGATGTCAGTTATCAGTTATCTTCTGTTAATTTCCCCTCTAAAAGTTCTCCACTGCCTTCACCGGGTGTTGAACTCACACTCTTTGGGTATGTCACTGGATCTAACCAACGCCTTTATCCACTGTACCATGGGAGCGAAATAAAGGATTAAGTTTAACATTTAACCATCTGAAGAAGGCCGGAGCTTACAACGGCCGAAACGTTGCGATAAACATGGCGACAAAGATGAGGACAACAGTCCAAAAAATGTAAATAATATACATAAAACCTCATCTCAGAAATATAGACAGATATTAAGAGATTCATTGATTTAGATATTTTTGTTTTGTTACATCCCAAACTTGAAGAACTTTCTTACGTTATGGAACAAAACACATTTCTGCATGTTCCATTTTTGCATATTATTTGTCTTTCATTTCAAGCATGAATTCTACGCCAATATGAATTGTCAAATCTACCTCTTTCTTACGTTATGGAACAAAACACATTTCCGCGATTTTGTTATTTGTGTAAAGTTTCTATAATCTCTGTTACTCTTTAAGCACGATAGACATTTGAGACAATTTGATATAGATTTCACTAATGTTTGTTTTAAGAATATTTTTGAATATTTATAAAATTGAATTATTCCTATTTTTTAACTTTCTGATATTTAAGTGAAAACAGCCGAAACATTACAATGTATTTTATTCGTCTCTTAGAAGAAATATGATGGAGAGAGGAAAAAATTACCAAGCTTCAGAAAAATATAAGTAACGAACTGCCTTGTGCAGAGATTTATGTGAACGGGGTTTGAGACCCTTGTTCTAAAATCTGTGGTGAACTCAAAAAGGCTGCAGGATATAACACGTATTTAGAAATATTAATGTTTTAGTCTGAAAAGGAACGTAACATCTGAGATTAAAAACAAAAGTTTTTTTTTTATTTCACTTATTAGATTATGTTAAGAGATAAAGATTTTTCTTAATTTTCCATTTTTTTTCTCGTCTGGAGAACGTCCTTTATTCGTCTCGATCGACACACAAATCTATCCTTTTTTATTTATTCTCTCTCCCTCTTTCTCAATCCCCCTATATATATATATATGTTGTGCATACAGACTAGAAAGTTATTGAGTTAACATTTCAAGCTGAAATCGATTGCGTGTGTCTGGCTGGTATGTAAGTGTCTTAGGTTGATATCAGCAGAAAGAAAGGATTTATTAAAAAAATTAGGAAATAATTCTTTTCTTATATTTGTTGTTGGAGTGTTTCAAAAAGGACTCCTAGAAAAGAATAAATTGGAGTTCTGGTATTCAAATCACATCGTCGATTACGAATGTGCTATTCAGCAAAAGATTTTATTCCATAATTGTCCGATAAGTTAGTTAAAGTATGTTCGTGGGGAGCAGTGGAAATGACCATGTCTAGAGAGATAGCTTCGAGGTTAGAATAAAAGAACAGAACACAAAAGAATTTGTTTTTTAATATCCTTTTTTTAGCTGGTTAACTTTTTTGACCGTAGAAGACTGCAATTCAAACTTCGACTAATACTTTAAAAAAAATCGATACATTGCTCACAAAAAATCCCTTCTGTCAAAGAAAATATTTCCAGTAGTTTCTTTCCAAGATATTCAATTCATATACCCTCGCTTAATGGCAACTGTCAGCAGGCTATAATCCAGATGTTGAAACACAGTCTATTAAGAAAGTGTTAAAGTTAATACTGCTGTAACTATTTAATTACCCACATTACTGGGGTTTTTGATGGCCCAGTTGACTGGGGCTAAAGAATACACCGACTGCGTCTCTACAGATGGGAGGAACTCCCCTAAAAGGTGTCCTGTATATGAACCAAATATATCTTATAATATCTGGAGATTTGGGGAATGCAGGGTACCCCTTTATTGCTATCGTTCTCAGGTCCACTCTGGCCTGGAGTGATAGCACCTAATAGGGTACTATCTATGGGTCAAATAGAAATAAACTGTGCCCATGCTGAACTGAATAGTCTGAAATAGAACTATTTATATTTAGAAAAATAGATTTTCCATTAAATCCCACAATGGCTGATGTTCCATAAAACGAAGCAAACCAACGCAGCCTATTGCCGGAATTTAGAATGCGGTTTTTAACAAGTCTCACGGTGGATTTTGCTAGTGAGTTGAACAGGCTGAGAATCATGAGGGTAACGGTGATAAAGTTTTTAGATAGTGCACTCAGAAGTGTCTTGAAGAGTTTGGAAAAAAGACAGGTGGAATTGGTGCACAGAGGAAGAATCGCGACCAAACACACCAAAGCTTCATTCAGGTCGATTAGAATACTCAGAACATTCTTGAAGACCAGTGATGGCTGGCTGTCATTCAGTTAAATCTGGCGGGAAAATCTCGCAAGAAGAAAACGAAAATACAGCAAAATAGGTGAAAAAGATTTGGTTTGGTTTGATTTGGTTTGGTTTGGTCTTATGGCATATCAACTATTGTAGATTATTTAAAGCTAAATACTATTTTGTCAACACAGTTTGTTAATATTTTTAACGAGCCTGAGCTCATTTTTAGCACAGAGTTAAATGGTTCCAAGAATTCCTATGTATCGAAGAAACTTGAATTCTAGAAGATAATTTTTTGTTTAACGAACAGATATGCCAAATCAACAGTTCATTTTTGTCGTTTCTCTATTAGAATATCTACCCTTTAAAGATTTGTTAAAAACTTACGATAAATTTTTTATTGTTATTAACAAAATAATCTCTCCACATGATAAGTGAATATCGAAACTATATATATATATATATATATATATGTGTGTGTGTGTGTGTGTGTGTGTGTGTGTGTGTACATTTGTTGTATAATTTGGTGATGTCAGTCACAACAGTAATACAATACATACCCAATAAAGGCTAGTTCTTTCGTTTCAGATACGAACGGGTTTATTAATTTCTGGCTTCGGTCCATGGCGACACGAGGAGAGAGAGACACAATTCTTAAAAGCCTATGCTAACCATACTATGCTGACCCCACCCCAACACACGGAGCATCTGGTGATGTTTAAGGTCTCAATTCATCTCTGCCGGTCAAGATCCGAAAAACTCAACCGCATGCCTCAACGGTAGAAAACTCAACTTACGTCTTTTCAAAATCCTCAAATTCTCAGGACCATTTCTTCTGAGCATGAGGTTATCTACACTCCAGCCCCATTTCCTGTCTGGGGGTTTATTATTACAAATGGTGATAGTCATAACCTTTATGCATGAGCGTAAAACTGTACCCAATGACTATGCACCTGGACTAAGAGACCTGAATGGTTCAAAGCCTTACCAAACTGAATGATAAAATATAATTAACGAAAAATGATTGATATAAAAAAATAATTCCTTACTTATATAATGCATTGTTTTTAATTCGTCAAATTTTTAAAAGAAAACATAAATCGGCAACTATTAACCTTTGAATGTTATTTCTAGTTTAAATCAGAAGTTATTTTGTTTTTATTCAGTTACAGTTAATAATTTATTGAAAACAACTGAAAACATTTATATAAATAGACATTCGGTTTAAATATTATTTTTGCCACATTACCATTGTTTAAGACCTTTCTGTTGTAAAAGCAGTGGGGGATTTTATATCAATGGCCATTACTCAAGAAACACGTACACAAGAAACTTTCCAAATTATTGTAGATTTGTGTGTACTATTATAATGATCGCTACTTGAACAGTTGAGTCCCTTTTTCAGATATTTTGCTTTCAGCGTCCTTTTCTTTCACTAGATTTTTTTAATGTCGCCTCATAAAGAATAAAGTAATAAAAAAATTGTAAGCAGTAATTAGGTTTATAAGCCATTGCTTTATTTTTTGCTTCTTTTTAGTTTCATCATTTGTACTTTGTGTAAAAAGTCTTGTCTTGAAAATACATTACACGCCATAAAAAGAGTATCTCTTCTCTTTGGCTTACTTTTTTTTGTTTTTTAAGAGAATCGTCTTTTAGAACTCCGACCAACCAATTAAATCCCAAAAGAAAAAAACACTATTATGATATTTTATTTCTTTCATTTTACAAGCTTCATTTTTTCTTTTCTATTTTTTGACTCTTTTATTGTTTGTTTGGATTTGTTTTTCGTTATTTTTTTTTACTTGCTTGTTTTAAGACATAACAAAAAATATTAATATTAGCAATAGCAATATTAATAATGATAATAATGAAATTACAAAAAATGCCTTATAGATATAAATTCTAATGCTCTTAACATTAAAGTACCACAAAGATATATTTTATTAATAATGCCCTCATGAAGAAGAAAATGACTAAAAAACTGTAACTGAATAAAAAAAGATCTCTAAAGAAAAAGATGAAGAAATGAGATGAATCAAAAGTGTATGCAACAAGTTCGTTTTATGGGTATATAAGAAAAAGACATGCCCGAGTAGGAACAGTGATACACTTAGAATTGTTCAAAAACTATTAGCTTGCTCATGTAGACATATCGTATCAGTTGATATCATGTATTGTTGAAAAAAAATCTTAGAAATAAGAAATTCCGGGATGTTAATATCCAAACCGATCATTCGAAAGAAACAAAACTGATCTTGAACAAGAAAAAGAAAATTGACAGGAAAGAGGATGTTTCCGGATCAGCAAACAAACGACAATATATTTTTGCACAAAATAGCTGTTCCTACTCTGTCATGTATGTATTATATACCATCAGAACCAACTTGTTGCATTCATTGTTGATGTTTTTTGATGAAAGAAAACAAAATCTTTAAAAAAAACATCAGGACCTCGCTTGGGAGCAGGGAAAAGTGTAGAATTGTAGAGCGCAAATGTTAGTGGCCAAAAATAGGAATAATCTGACTATGTGGCTCTGAAATCGGTGGGAATACTAATGAACGTGAGGAAGTTTTGAGGAAACTTACCGGCTTTCTATATATATATATATATATATATATATATACCTCTCTCTCTCTCTCCCTCTCTCTCTCTCTCTCTCTCTCTCTCTTTGCGTTTGTAGTGGTGTAAGTGGTGTAAAGGATAATGAACTTGATGAACTGTCCAAACACAGAATCCAAGGGAGGCTATATGCGTTTCAATGCACGCTAATGTCCCTAGGAAAAGCCTGAATTAATCTCTTCTCAACCAAATCAATGGGTAAATCGTGGGGCAGACTATTCTCTCTTAGCCTTCCAACAAAAACCGGTGAAGAAGAAGGAAAAAATGATTCCAAAAACAGTTGGAATTCCAACGTCGTCTTCAGCCTTGTGGCAGATCTTGCGACAACACTAATGACAACTTAATCTTCTCTTAAGCAACATTGGTTTCGTGGAGAATGGTGACCAGCTGGATAGGCAATACAACCTTGGCCAGGCCTATGCCGGAATCTTTACGCAAATCCATCGTCTCTCCAACCGGACCAATAGACATAACTACCACATTAACCGATACGGTGTATGTGGATGTATGTCTAAGTACGTGCGTATGTGGGTGTATGTGTGCATATGTATATATGCGAGTGTGTATCCATGGGTTGTGTTTTGGTTTCTTTTTGTTTGTTTTCTTTTTTGTTTAATGGCATATCAACCTTTGTAGGTTATTTAATGCCAAATCTATTCTCCTAGAAGAACAGTAGTGGTACTATTTAACCCATAACTGGGAGGATATTTGCCCGAAAGTGAACGTAATAGTTCGACTGGAGTACGAACTCGCTTACTACGATTTCGCAGTCAACCGCTTAAAACATTGCAACACGAGGACCACGCCCCCGGTTGTGTTTTGAAATTTATCAATGTCGAAATTGAACGTAACAGCATTTCACTGCTATTTCTACCTGACAGTTAAATATGGGAGAGTGATTAATTAAGTTCTCACTTATTCACACTCTTCACTTCAGTTATCGCTCCACGACTGTATATTATGCAAGAAAACTGGCGACGGGACAGAGCCGAACAATGTAAATCTCAAACGAAATTCCCGCTTGATGAACAGGAATATGAATACGGATAACCACAGCTAGAGTTTCATCTATGAAGGCCGATGCCAATTTTCCAGCCGATAACCGTTGCACCGTGAACTTCTAAAATAAAACTACTTCTTATAATTAAGCAGAAAACACTGGAATGATTTTGATAATGGCAGCTTTGATGAAGAGTTGCATTATATTAATAAAAGTTTGTAAATTGTCGATACAAAGCTAGAGCCCCAAGCGGCAGACACGGCCTGAAAAAATTAGGTGAAAATATCATATACTTAGCAACATTTGAAAAAAAAACTGATAAAATATAAAACAGACACAAGTAGGAATCACCCATATAGTTGCACACACACACAGACACACACACACACACACACACACAAAATACAAGAGCAGTTTCTATGACTCATAACACATGTAGTCTCCCATATATGTACGAGTTACAATGTCAGCAAAGATAGCTGGATAGTGGCACAGGTGGTGATAGTGAAGGGTACCTCCGATAAAGAATTTTATTTATTTTATTGAATTTTTCACATCTGCTATGTCTCTAGTCTTTGACGACTTCACAATAAATGGCATTGATCCTTACAATTGCTCGCAGAGATTTACAAAGTCTATTTCTTTAATAAGGGAATCTGAATTTTTCTTCTTTTTTTTATCTTGGAATTACTGCAAATAGACCATTAAAACTAGAATCCATATGCACATATCCATGCATATAAATACACACACACACGCACACACATATATACATTATTACCCATGAATAAGTACACAGGCAACAATTTATTCTATAAAAAAGTTATTTTTCTTATGAATCAAATATACTGAAGATACGGTGATTTTATTATATTTAGTGAAAGGTCATACAATCAAAACGAGAATTATAAGATATTAGTTATAACCAGGATTGAAAGTTATGATCACACACACGTACACACACACACACGTACACACACACACGTACACATATACACATTGAACGTTCGTGGTGTAATAGTTACGGTTACCGTCGTAGGAAATGAACTCAGCGATACGAGTTCGAAACCAGAATGAGACTGTTTGCATTTTTCTAATACCGATAGTACTCTTAAAAGGGCAGGAATCCAATCATTTTCCTTTCAGCTTTGGGTAAATGGTAGGGAAGACAAGGCTCCTCAATGCAGGTATCCGACCGACCAAGGAGAAGAAAACCTTTGAATTCAAACCTGCTAAACACCGCTTAAAATTGGCCTTGTTCCGTATCCAGCTTCTGCGGAGGGGTAAGTAAAAATATATATAGTGAAAACAAAAGGGAAGTAACCTGAATAAATATTTCAATTTACACAAGAGTAAACATACGGGTAATAGTTTGGGTGGGTTTTATGACATATCAACCATGGTAGGTTATCTAATGCCAAATTCTGTTTATACACACACACACACACATACACACATATATATATATATATATATATATATATATATATATATATATATATATTAGATATATATGATTTGTAAACATATTTTGTTGATAGCATTCTTAAACAAGCCTGAGCTCTTTTTTGAACACAGTAAAATAGTTTTAAGTGTTACGACTTAACAATCCCAATTTAAATCAGTTATTTGTTTGCACACAGTTTTTTATATTTGATCTATGGATAAGACCCTCTCAGCTGCAACTACTCCGGGTCAAAATAAACCTGGGAGCAATTACAAGGGGTACTCCACATTACCCAAATCTCCAAGGCTGGAGCATGCCACCCGATGGTTTAATATCATATCTAGGACACTCGCTAGGGTGGGGGCTCTACCCCTCCACAGGAATACAGTCGGAGTATTCTCAAGCCCTAACCAACTGGGCTAACACTGGTAATATGATTGAATTAAAGAAAATGAACACATTTACATTTCAATACTTTCATATACAGGGTGGATCGATAAAATTGTCGCCCTAGAAAAGACGACATGATTCCATTTTCGTTTAATAAAAACCAGTTTTCTTTTTTTGTTGCAGACCATCTACTAGTTGGCCAGTGTGTACAAATCCCAAGAGTGATAGGAGCCTTCTATCATGTCTGAAAGTGACACAATGTTCAACGAGCGAGATCGGAGATGCGCCGCTGTACAACTCATGCTCCCTACCGATCCAAGTTATGACAACAGGACCATTGCCAGCACCCTCAAAATGCAACAGGGACGTGCCCAGGGTGATGAAAACAAAGTTTCCAGCTACGGTTATGGTCTTTGGTGTGGTTTCAAGTGAGGACCACATCATGCCACCTCACATCTTCGAAGTCGGCTTGAAAGTCAACACCAACGTGTACCTGGATGTGCTGAAGAGTATGGTGGCACCTTGGGTGTGGCAGCAGGACTCGGCGCCGGCCCACAAGTCCAAAGAGACCCAGGCTTGGCTTCAGGGGTGCTACGACTTTGTACCCTTCTCTCACTGGCCCCCTCCTCCCCCGACCTGAACCCACTTGACTACTTCGTTTGGTCATACGTCGAGAACATCACCAACATGACCTCCTACAACACCAAAGCCAGCCTGATCGCCGCCATCCACCGAGCTCCCGCCGGCGCTTTTGGAAAAGGCATGCTCCCAGTTCCGGATCCGTATCGAGGCGGTGATTGAGGCTAAGGCGGCTACATTGAATAGATATCAGCTCTACTACGTAACCAAATTAACTGAATTGATTTTTTCAATAAAAGTTTTTAAATAAAGCTGTAGTGTTGTTTTCTTTAAGACGACAATTTTATCGTTTTACCCTGTATTTCAAAATTAGGGGTGCCTCAACAGTACTAAAACCCTATATTAGTATATTATAAATTTGTATACTCTATATCGGTATACTGTTTATTCAAATACTCTTTATTTTCCATAGGTACTGACGCACCACTTGTCTTTTTTTCATACATATGATCGTACAGATGCCAAAAACCATGCTGCGATAAATTATTTCACATTGAAAACTTATATCAAAAGATCTACAACCCTCGACTTTACCAAGATAAAAAAAAAATTAGCATCGTTTTTCAGGTGGCTGGGATTTTATTTCCCCAGTAAATGTTCTGTAGTGACTAAAACCATTATTTCCTGACCTCTTTGACCTCCCGAAAGTGCTTCAGGGACCTGAATAATGGAATATTTTACGTGCTGAGATGTTTGAGTTAAGCGATTGCATCAGAACATAGAATCCTGGCATTTCTGTTTTTACATAGATTTATTTTACTGGGTGTTATGTTGTATTGTAAGTTTGTTGAATGACACTTTTTTTCTGTCGACTAAATCAGGAAATTAATTAAATAAGTTTTCGTTCATTCTTGATAAATGTTCTGAGTAAGATACTAAATTATATCAAATAGTGAGTGTCCGGTTCTAGAGAGTGGATTACCTCTTCATTGACGTTATTCTGTGATTCATAGAGCTGAAGTGGCGGCACCTGTTAGAGCCTAATCTATAGGTCAAATAAACCTGTTTAAAATTTACTCATTTTCGATAAGAATATATGATACTATATAACTATAAATTATTTGTATTGACAATAGTTCGGTGAAGCTATAATTGTTTAATAAGGATCATTATGAGTTACTTGAAACCATATGAATATGTTCAAATAAAGGACAATAATTGAATCGAAATAATTACTTAAAACCATATGATTATTACAATTAAATAGGAATACTTGAAACCATACAAATTATTTGCATTAGATAATGATTGATATCTAATTATACTGTACAAGAAATAGAGACAGAAAAAAATAAAATATAAACTTACAAGGAATGCAATTCTCTAACCTCAACTCATAAAATAACGCCTAACGGGAGATAACTGAAATAACTAAAAAAACCATTACGCTCATAGATATTTTTATAATGGTCCATCTGGAAGGACGTATGTGTTGGTTCTTTATTGGAATGTCCACCTCTCGAATAGCGTCCATTTTATTTGATCTTTCTTTTAAACTAATATTTTTAATGGACCGATTGATTCTTCTACCATTTTCTTTTATAGAGTGGGTTTTAGTAAGGTCTCGATTATATAGGGGAGTTATTTCCCTTGTCTATTTCATTGGAACCGATTGAGTTCACTCTGATTCCTTATCTGAATTGGCGACAACATCTCAATTACAGAGCATTAGATTCCTTTTTTTTCAATGCGGTACATTGAGGTCATTCGGGTTCATCTAACCTTTACGAGGATGCGTCTCAATAGAGATAATCACCGATTCATTTCAACTCAATATCATCGAAAAATCGTAGGCTGGATTAATCAGCTCCGGGTAAGTTAATTTGTAGACCGTTCTTTCTTTTTTATTGTTGCTAGCCAAGGTTTTCGGTTGATCAGTTTTCCTGGAAATATTGGGATCTTTGATCCGCTAAGGATTACTCTATTTACAAAGACCTGAATAAGTGTTTGCTATATTGCTGAGGCATATTATCATAACAATACTTTATCTAACAACAATAAATCTAAGCAACAGCGAAAGTTCTGCATTCTAATAGTCATCAGAAAGCGATTTTTCAAAGTAAATAGTTTAACCGATCTGTTCGAAAACGTCAAAATAGATGACGTTCTGTCTTTGTTGAGAGAGACAGGGTTGTATTAAAAATATGACTACAAAGGTTGATATGCCATAAATATCAACCAAAAATATGACGAATTAAAACTGGTTTATCATGGGCAAACAAATGAAATCCTGCTTATAGAAAATTTTACCGAACAAGTATTCGTTTAGAAATGTTTGGCGTTGAATAACCTACAAAGGTTGATATCCCATAAAAAACAAACAATCAACCAACCAATCTAAACAACAAACTAATCGACCAACAATCTGTGCTAAGAATGAAGAGAAGCAGAAGAAAATAGTCACTTACCCTAAGCTGTATAGTTTGTTGGGGGTGACAGTGTTTACCTTGGTGTGGCTGTGCTGTGGGTTCTCAAAATCGAATCCTACGTGTGGCAGTGGCTTGGGTTCTCAGCGTTGACTATTGCGTCTAAAGGCACCAAATGTAGTCCTATGCTAGTCACGGTATTTGATTGTGGCCTTTGTTCTGTCTAGCTGTTTTATAAAGCCATCTAGAATGCGGTTTGTTGGTTAAAGATTTGTACTCATGCAAAATAATGACCCAAAGCATACAACTAAATTCTGCCAGAGGTACATTAAAAGCAAAGAGGAATAACGCGTTCTTCAAATGATGTCTTGGCTGACACAATCGGTGGATTTGAATCTCATTAAATTAATGTTGGATGAACTTGACCGAAAAGTCAAAGCTAAACAACCCGCAAGTGCAGCTCACGTCTGGCAACTCTAGCAAAAAAGCTGGGGAGAACAATCGTCAGTCTACATCCAGTCTTTGATGGAAAGAATGCCGAGAATCTATAATAGCGTATAAAGGGGATCATTTTAATGAATGAAAAGATTTTGAAATGTGTGTTTGTTTTTGTTTAATCTGTATTGAATGTAGCTCAGGGAGACTTGTATTTAATATAATAAAATCATTTTGGCGCTTAACTTGTTTCATTAGAAAAAACACTTTTACGGTGAGAAATAAACATTTTTGAGTGGGGGCGCAAATGCTTTTGACTGTTAGTGTATATATATATATATATATATATATATATATATTTACCTTGATTTATATTGATTGAATAGGATCATAATTGCTGTATAAACATATATACGCGTGCGCGCGTGTGTGTGTGTGTGTGTAATATGCATGCGTGTATATATAAAATAGGCTTCTATGCAAATATGCATGCATGAAGTTGGGCTGCAAGCACGGATTTCCCTGATTCTCTCCCCCCATCTATCCCTATCATCCATCGTTTCCGGTTTGTCTTGCAGACTACTTCCTGCTGTTATAGGTAAGGTTTTGTTGGTCGGCCAGCATTGGCTCGTCCGTGTGAAGGGGTCCTTAGGAGAAAGTCACTTATGAGTTCGTCCTTTCTTCTTTAGTAGTGTTCCAAATTTCTTGTTCGCCTTGGATGCCTTTGAGGTGGGGGGAAGTGATAGTACAGTTGTTGTTTCGCGGGGTGTTGCTTCCAGGATTTGTTCAATATAGCTCGTAGCATTCTTGTGCGGTTCCCGTCTGGCTTTTTCTCTATACATCCATAAGGTGCATCCATGGGGTAGTACGGACACAGCTGCTGCTTGAAAGAAATCCCGTTTTATTTTATCGGATAGATCAGATTTTCATATGATCGATAGGCTATCGATAGCAGTTTACGCTTTCGCGAGGCACATTTTTATGATTTAGCAAAAAAAGTTGTAATGATAACTGAATAAAAACTCGTGACTGTGAATTTCACGTTATCGATCCTCATGAGCTACTATTTGACGTGTTTGATTCAACTAAATAAATCACACAAATAGGAATGAACATATTGATTATATAACAATTTTGTCATTTATCTCGCAGGTTTTTTTTTATTAATATTGTATGTAAAGAAAATACATCAAACTTTAAATACATCTATTGTTTCCAGCCTAAATGGTTTTAGTTCGTTAAACTGTTGATATTTCCCTTTGGGGCAATTGTTATGGTCCTTCCTGTTTGGTCGGTGATTGTCATGCTGGTTTTCTGCTAACTGATTGTATTACAATTTGTTGTTGTGGGGTGATTTCTTGTTGGTTAGTGGCCATTGCCTTCACCTCTACAACACTCTAGTGAAAACTTATTAGTCCTTTCTTACTTGTTTATTTTTCCAACCGAAATCTTATTATTATGGCTAGGTCTGAAATAACTAAAAAAACCATTACGCTCATAGATATTTTTAGAATGGCTCATCTGGAAGGACGTATGTGTTGGTTCTTTATTGGGATGTCCACCTCTCGAATAGCGTCTGTTTTATTTGATCTTTCTTTTAAATAAATACTTTTAATGGTTCAGCTGAAGATGGGTAATGAATCTCAGAACAGAGATTTTTCTGTTTTATGATTGCTTTTAGATATGAGTTCTGAGTATATGTGTGTGTACGTCAGTGTGTATTCATGAATATATATATATAATATTTTAATCATTTTGTGTTTTTCACACCAGCGTAAGTTTGTGGGCTTTTACTGCTGTCTGTGTAGCAGCAAATCGCCTTAGGTCACCAGGACTCTTCTCAGTATTTTGGTCGATCACAACAAATCTGTATTCTGAATGGTGTCAATTCTTCCTCCGACTTCCAAATTTCCAATCTTTTAGGAACCGTACTTGAAACAACAACTACAATGGCTCGCAACTTCAACCACATATTCAAACTTTTAATTCTCTTACAAGGTCCAAGAATCATATCTTTTTACTTTCTGTTATTTGGATTGTTATTTGTGAGTTATTCACACTAGCGTTAACTGATGGTCTTTTACTGGGACTGAGTGACAACAAGTCTCCTCGGGTCTCCAGAACTCTTCTCACTATTCTCATTAATGCTAAAGTTTGGATAGTCTCGGCTCGTCTTCTGATTTCCTTCGCTTCCAGTCCCCTTACCAAAACTTTAAGGACTGTTCCTAGTGCAATCATTATGATTGGTATCACTGTCACTTTTATGTTCCATGGCTATTTTTAGTCCTCCGACTATGTCCAAGTACTTGTCTATCTTTCCGTTTTCTTTGATTTTCACTCAGTTGTTCCTCGACCGGTTCTCATTTTTTTTTTCTGGATGATCAGTAGGTCTGGTTGTCTGACCAAAATTACATGATCCGTTTGTATAACAAAATCCCTCTGAATCCTATGCGTCTCATCCTCAAGGACTTGTTCTGGTTCATGGATATACTATTTGGTACTATGGTCAAATTTCAATTTCTTGTACAATTTCAAGTGAATCACCCTAATGCAAAGTCCTCTCTTGACTTTTCCTCTTTATAATTATCATTATTTTTATTATTATCAGTTTGCTCCTGGAGAGTTTATCCCATCAGCGTCACTGGAGTCTGAGAAACAGCAAGTCTCCTCAAGTCTTCAGGACTCTTCTCAGTATTCTAGTCTCCACATGTCCGCTTATTTCCAAGTCCTCCAGTCCTAGTACCAATCTTTTGTTGACTGTACCAAGGGTACCAATTACAATCGATAGCACCGTTAGTTTCCTTTTCCACAGTTTTTTCAATTCTCTAGCAAGGTCTAGGTACTTATCTCTCATTTTGTTTTTTAATTTTAATCTGTGGTCAGCCGAGACAGCAAAGTCCACAGTCCGGCGAGTTCTCTTTTTCTTGTTGATTATTTCTTGGTTTGGTCTTCTGGCCGAGATTTGGGGATCCGTTTGTATCTCAAAATCCCAGAGTAGTTTATTCGTCTCATTCTACTGGACAGACTCTGACTTGTGCATATACCATTTGTTCGTATAATGAAATTTAAGTTTCTTGCACTATTCTCTGTGAATCATCTTACCCACCCAGTCATATGTGGTCTTATATTCTTTCTGAGCTAATTAGCTTCACTCGCCTACAATCCTATTATTATTATTATACTTCTTGAGAGCTTTTCACATCAACGTTAGCTGATGGTTTTCCTCTGGATTTTGAGAGACAGCAAGTCTCCTCAAGTCTCCAGGACTTATCTAATTATTCTGGCCGATCTCCCCGATACTGTAGTTTGGACAGTCTCTACCCGTCCCGCTATTTCCAAATCCTCCAGTCCTTCTACCAACCCTTTAGTGACTGTAACAAGAGCACCAATTACAACTAGTATAATCGTCACTTTCATGTTCCACAGTTTTTTCAATTCCCTGACAAGGTGAAGGTACTTACCCCTATTTTCACATTCTTTCAATTTTACTCTGTGGTCCGTCAGAACAGCAAAGTCCACAATCCTGCAAGTTCTCTCTTTTTTTTAATTATTATAAGGTCTGGTCGTCTGGTCGAGATTTGGGGATCCGTTTGTATGTAAAAATCCCAGAGGAGTTTGTGCGTCTCATTCTCCAGTACAGATTCTGGGATGTGCACATACCATTTTTTCATATAGTCAAACTTCAATTTCTTGCACAATTCCCAGTAGATCACCTTGCCCACCCAGTCATGCCTAGCCTTATATTCTTTCTGGGATAATTTGCTGCATTCGCTTAATATATGATTGATCGTTTCGTCTCTATCACCACATAACCTACATCTGCAGTTTTGATGTGTCTTATCTATTCTTGCTTGATATGATTGGATCTTATGGTGTTGTTTTCTACTGCTATTAGACGAGATTCAGTTTCTTTCGTAAGGTTTCCATTTCTTAGCTCTGTCAATGTTTTCTTGTGTGAGATGTCGCTTATTACTCGCTTAAAACGTCTATAGAGTTGTTTTTCTTCCCATTTTTGTTTTCTGGTTATTTCCCTTCTGTTGATGCTCGTGTCATCAGAATTGTTTCTTGTGGCTGTGATCAGTCTTCGTCTGCTATTTTCTATGTAGTCTTCGTGTCGTTGTATCGATGCGTCAACACTGTCTTCAATGCTGTTAAGTCCTTTTCCTCCCACTACTCTTGATACATATGGTCTGTCAACGTTATATTAATGCCAAATTCTCATCCTATATCTTGACAGTATATTCTCACAGTTTGTATTAAGATTTCCAATTCATTTCATTTTTGGCAAAAAGTTTGATGTCGTCCATGTACATTCGTTGGTTAATCTTTTTCCTGCGATTTGTCTGAGTTTCTATCCAGCTGTGCATTTCCTAGGGATTTGTTTGAGTGGCATCATAGCCATCACTAATAGTAATGTTGATAGTGCTTCAACCTGGGATATGCCTCTTTGGATCTTTACCTTCACTAAGCTTTTTCCTCGTGTTGTTAATTCCCCTCTCCAGGTTTACATGATCTTCTCTATAAACTGAACGACTTGGTTGGGTATTTTATATGTTTTGAGACAGTGTAGTATCCAGCGTTGGGGACCATATCGTAAGGCTTTCTGTTGCCAATCCCAGCCATAGCTAGATTTTTCCGTCTCGTTTTACTTTCGTTGATATGTTGATCTATATATAGTAGTTCCTCTGTGCCTCTGGTTCTCTTTCAGCATCCTTTATATTCCTCGAGGAAGATTCCGCGGCTTATCAATGTGTAGTAGATCTCCGCAACTTGTGCCGTTAGTATTTTTCACGTCATCGGTAGGCACGTTATGGGTCTATAGTTGTTTGGGGCGGTTCCTTTGAGGGGTCTATTTGGATTTGAGTGGATTTTCCTTTGGTTATCTATTCAGGTATCTCTGTTTTCTGTACGCATTTATTCATTTCAGTAGCAAGTCTATCGCGTATGGAGGTGATTTTTTTAAAACCAAAATCCGTGTATGCCATTGAGGCCAGAGGTTTTCCAGTTTGATATCTTTCTAAGTGCCACCTTGAGCCTGTTTGGGTGTATGTTAAACTGAGGGCCTTCTTCAAGCATTCGCCACTCTTTTTCCATGTTATTTATCCATTCTGCTTTTTTGTTATGATCTTCCCGTTCCTATATTTTGCTCTAAAATCTTCTTGCCTCTTTTGCATCAGGTTGTTGATCTAGCTTCACCCATTCTCCACGTAATAGTTGATAGAATTTTTTCGTTGTTTTGGAACGTCCTGTTTTGTCTATATTGTTTGGTCTTGTCTCATTATCTTTTTAGTCTTCCTTCTTTCACCAGTATTTTTGGTTGGTCTCCTCAAGCTTTTTTTTAGTTCTAGTTGCCATACTTTTTCAATTTTGTCCGATTTTTTTTATTATTATTGCTACTATTATCATTATCATCATTATTATTATCAAGGAAAATTTCACATTATAGAGCTAAGATAGGCTTAACAAGTATCTACAGATAAGTTCATTATATATATATATATATATATATATTGAATGTTTGTGCATGTATAATAAGTGTGCTTGAACATATACATACATAAGTGTGTGTATTTGTGTTTGAGAGAGCATTTGTGAATATATATATATATATACTCTCCCACTCGGACAATCACACTAACGCACAATATACAGCAATGCACACCCAGATATTAATCTTGTTTGCTAGTGAACACGGATCAGGCCAATGTCTTAGTCCCGCCTCTGTTTACTGACGCCTCACAAGTCTCTGATATTTGCTTCTTCCTACTAATGACACATAGCCCTGCTTATCGAGACTCATCTAATTGGAGGAGCCTGTGCTACCTTCTCCGGCTCCATCGGCTCTATGGTCAATCACACCTCTTCCGCCTTCGTCACCTCCCTCATCTTCTCTGCTTTCTCCTTGTCTCCACCCGACATGTCATCAAATCTCAATCTTCTACTGTCATCCCATGTCTAGAACTGACACACCTCCCCCTCAAGCCACTCATATTCAGCTTTCCCCGACCCTGCACCAAGCTAACTTCCCTTATCACCGTCCCCATCGTCGATTCCAATGTCTCCGCCATTTTCAAAATCGATCGAAATGTTACTGAGGTTGGCTTTTGTTATCTCGATTCATACTGATTGGAAATGATCGTGTGTGTCGAGTGATCGATACAGGTTTGAAATGTAGGTCACCGTTATCGAACGTGCTGTCTTTTGCAACCAATAGATTTTTTCATTTTTTTTTTCATTTTTTATTTCTGTGAGGGAGGTTTTTTTTATGTTGCGCTGGGGCTTGTTGCTGTAAAGGTGATACTGTATTTTTGTGCCTCTATGGCAAAGATTTTGACAACATTTCTCACCTGTCTTTTTAGATATTCACCAAAATACAAAAATGTTTAAATGGATTTACAATGTTTTCGTGTGTGTCTTTGTTTGTCCTTCAATAATGTCGTGCAGAATCCACAGAGCCTAAGAAAAACGTGATTCTTTGTTGATATAGTTTCGGTTAGTCTATTTAACGGCATATAAACTCTTTATGGATTATCAAATGCCGGAATTTGTTTTATTTGTAAAGATTAAGTTTCATTTATTTGTTTAACGGTATATTAACTCCCTAAGGATTATTCAATACCAAAATTTGTTTCCTTTGTTTAAATTTCTGAGAAGAAGCTTGATGATTTGAAACGGTGTGAATATAACAAAGATAATATTCTAGGTGATAAAAATTTGTTTTATTTGTAAAGATTTAGTTTCATTAATTTGTTTCACGTCATATCAACTCTTTATGGGTTATTATATATCGAAATTCATTTGTTAAATATTTGATCGTAATCAGAATTAAACTTTTATTATTTTCTATTGCAATCATTCATTTAATCATACATTTTTGGTTTGTTTGTTTGTTGTTTGGTTGGGTTTTATGGCATATCAACCTTTGTAGGCTATTTAATGCCAAATCCATTCTCACATAAATAATCAGTTCTGTTTAAAACAATTTACTTTATCATGAGTACACAGTTTAATTGTCAAAAACAATTCTATTTCAAACTATTCAGTTTATTCAAACAGTTATATATAACAATTCAGGTTAGTGTAAGTACAGTTTCAATGTCAAAAGCGATTCAGTTTTAAACAATTCAATTCAGAATAAACACGCAGGTTAAAAGTAAGTACAGTTTAATTGTGAAAAACATTTCTATTTCTTGCTATTCAGTTTAGTTGAGTAGTTGTAAATCAGATAATTCAGTTTAGTATAAGTACAGTTTTCGTTTACACACAGGTAAATGTCAAAACAGTTCTATGTTAAACAACTCAGTTTAGTGTAAATACAGTTTCAATGTCAAAAAACAGTTCTATTTCAAATAATTCAGTTAAGCATAAGCACGCAGTTTAGATGTAAGTACGGTTTGATTGTCAAAAACATTTCTATTTTAAGCTATTCCGTTTAATCAAACAATTCAGTTAAGCATAAGTACGCCGTTAGTTCTATTTAACCTATAGATAGGGCGCTATCAGGTGCTACCACACTGGGCCAGAGTTGACCAGGGAGCAATAGCAATGAAGGGGTACTCCGCATTTCCCAAAGCTCCAACATTGCTGGGGCCTCACCATCAGACTTTTTAGTGTCATATGCAGGACACTCATTGGGGGGGGGTCTTACCCCTCTGCAAAGGTGCAGTCGATGTATTCTACAGCCCCAGCCGACTGGGCAATACACAGGGTTAATGTCAAAACAGATAATTCAGTTTACAGTTTAGATGTTAAGACAATTCAATTTGAACAATTCGATATAGCGTAAGTACGAAGTTTTAATGTCAAAACAGTTCTATTTAAAACAATTCACTTCAGCATAAATACGCAGTTTAAATGCAAAATAACAGTATACTCCAGCTACGATTTAGTTCTATTTAACCCCATAGATAGGACCCTTATCAGGTGATACCACTCCGGGTCAGAGTGGACCTGGGAGTGATGGCAATAAAGGGGTTCTCCTCAATCCCCAAACCTCCAACATTTCTGGAACCTTACCATCACATAGTTTGGGGTGGGGTCTTACCCCTCTGCAAAGGTGCAGTCGGTGTATTTTACTGCCCCAGCCAACTAGGCATACTTTTTTTTTCTTTTTTGTCTATGATAATTTGTTTGCACAGAGGTGTCTGGTATAAACTATTCCATCTAATTCATATAATTTGTTGACATCAATGATATCAAGTATTCCTAACTAATATTAATAATTTATGCACAATTATATAGTTTAAAGTAATTATTCATGTTTAGCAATAATTATTCGTTTGAAAATTATTCACCCTGTACAGGAATTCCCGATACTATATAACAATGCAAACATCTATTAAATGCTATTTAATGCTAAATCCATCTTTTTATAAGAACAATAGTGGTACTATTTAACCAATACTTGAGATATAAAAGGGTTCATGTTTTTTTCAAGCGTATTAGTCCGAAAGCGAACAAAACATGACTGTTGGAGTTCGAACTCGGTTACCAAGATATCATATTCCAACACGTTAGCCACAACAACTAGGGAACTCTCCACCATTGATCGGACGCTAATAGGAGCTACGTCTCCGGTTCAAATAGGGCTTGAGAATAATGTAAATGAAGGACTAATCCACAGTAAGCAGAGATGAAGAACTAGAGCCTCACCACCGGATGCAGTTTTGTGTTATACACATGACACTTGTGGACATTTAGCAAAAGTGGCTTTGTAAGGTACAAAACGGAGGTTCCCGTGGTGTAATGGTTATCGTCGTAGGAAATTGACACGGCGACACGAGTTCAAATCCTGGACGAAACTGATTGCATTTCACATAGCACTAATACCCTTGGGAAAGGTATGAATCCAATAATTCTCCCTCCAGCTATGGATAAATAGTAGGGCAGACGAGGTTCTTCAGCCTTGCTGAGGCAACTAGTCTAGGAGAAGGAAAACTCTGAATTCAAACCGATTAAACTCCGCTTAAAAACTGACCTTGTGTCATATCCTGCCCGAGCGGGGTGGGTAAATAAGGTAAGGTACAAAAAAATAAGTGCTGATCAATCAGTGAGAATCAAACTCGGCTACACTATAAACGCATCACAAAGTCTGCTCGTTAACCATCTCAACATAGCCAGCCAGCACTCATATTCTATGTTTGAGCTTATCTGGAGAATACCATGTGTGAATCTGACTCAAACATATTGCTATGATAACGGCATGGATAAAATGTTAACTTACTAACCCAACTTACAGCAAGATACTTCCTGTTAGCAGAACTTAGTCTAGCATATAGCCACAAATACTAGGAACTACATTAGGACCATTCTCACGAATAATTATGATTTATTGGTCGAGCTTGTTAACCATTGATCCATAGCGGTACTCTCAAATATATTTACTAAACTGGACTTAGTCAGACTCAAAGCGACAAATGCAAGAAACCCCGTGGAGCCAGACTCACGTATGATTAAGATTGAGGAGTCCAGTTTTCTAACTATAATAAATCTTTCAAATATATTTACTTGAGTTAGTCCAACATAAGATCATAGGATGGGACCACCCGGTGATGACAAACTCATTACACTAATAAATCCGTGAGGCATGCTATCCTGCCCCAACGCTACAGTGGGCACTTGACTTGTTTTTATCGGTTATCATACAAAAGCGAATTGTATACTTTTCGATATCGTGCAGTTCTTGCTTGTGTTATATTCATTTTTTTTTAAAATCTAGTTGGTTGGATATTAAACATTATTTTAGTTGATGCGACAGAAATCAAATATCATGGCTTCGCTATCGATACACGATTGATTTTTTTTTAATTTATTCTTTTTTTTTTATTGTTTTTCGAGGGAAAAAAACATGGCGTCATGAATACGGGTTGGGGAAGACGACAGCTGTTATAAATGGGGTAATGTAAAAAATATGAAACTTTGAAGAAATGAAGCTGTATAAATTTAAAGAATAACAATATGACAGGCACAAATCGTATTAAGGAATAGACAAATAAGTGATTTTTTAGGCTGAAATCTTGTGTGCGCCTGTATATTTGTGGGTGGGTGTGTAAGTTGACATAACTGATAATAATATTAGAATTAACAAAGATTTTCTCGAATATAACTTTTCTTTTTCTTCATTTTCTTTTTAATAGAAAATATACTTTTTCTAAACTTTTCAACTATGCAATACATTGGGAATCACTTGAGTTACAAGATGGACGACAGAGATGATAAGTAAATAAACTGAAACAGAAAAAAACGCATCAGAAAAAAAATTATGGAAGAAAAGGATGAATGGACGATTAAAAGCACATCCGAGACATAGTTTAGTAAGTTCTATTTTCAAAAAGTACAGTATTGCTGAGGTCTTATGCTACAGATTCTATCCCGGGTACCTTCCATAAACGATAATCAGTGATCTCATCTCGTATACCTGTTAGCTAGTGGAGTGAGTTCGATACTCAGCAGTTGCAATTATTGTGGCCTTTAATCTAAATTTTATTGTCGTATATTGTAGCTTGTTATTTGGAATCTCATTTTATTGAACAACTGGCTTAAAGGAAAAAAACAGTAATTTGCAAAAGAAAGAAAAAAAAAAGAATTTATAATAGTAAAAGGAAAATAAAACCTATGCACAAATAGATGACTTATAACCACAATAATGCATTTTATTGTTTTATCATTCATGCAAATTTATTGATATACAGTCGTGCTTAGAAATATACACTTCGTTGTTAGTATCCAAGAATTGTATTAAGTTGTTTCTTGTTGTGAGTCTCCAGTTCTTTAGCTTTCATCAGAATTGAGTACCTGCTTATTGTCCCAACTCCAAGTCACAAACTGACTCGAATTGATAACACTTGTATGGGTCATGTATATCTGTTTAAAAATTATTTTTATTTGATTTGGTTTGGTTTGGTGGGTTTTATGGCATATCAACCGTTGTAGGTTATTTAACGCCAAATCCATTTTTATGTTAATAATCTGTTCTATTTAAAACAATTCAGTTTAGCATAAGTACACAGTTTGTCAAAAACATTTCAATTTCAAACTATACAAGAAGTTATATGTAACAATTCAGTTAAGTGTAAATACAATTTTAATGTCGAAAAACACTTCTATTTCAAATAATCCAGTTAAGCATGAGCACGCAGTTTAAATGTAAGCACGGTTTAATTCTTCTTAATTCTTGTTACTTTTTATCGCAACTCACTCTGTAGTCACTAATACGACGAGGAACGAGGCACATCAGAAAGAAGGACAACGGTGATTTGCTATAAAAAGTAACTGGAGGTAGGAAGATAAAGGATAATAATTGTTAGAATCATCAATGGTATCGATTCATAGATAATTATTATTACAATGAATTTAATTCTCGCTCAGTTCTCCATTGCTAGTCTTACATCAGATTAAATTAACGGTAATGAATATTTCGACGTCTTTACTCGGGGTAGTGATTTGTAAAAATAAATAACAAATAAGTTTTCGGTGAGATTCGTACTCTCGCATCATCTGATCGAGAGAGAACTTGAGTCTAGAAACCAGCTACAATACCAACCCAGCTACGACAGCATATAAGGTTCTGGAAAAGTCTAAATAACACCTATGAAACCACCTAGGACCTTTTTATCCGATTGGTAGGCGCCATGTTTGTTGTTATTGAGTGACACTCCAATAATGTTAAGAGAAAAGTTTTAATTCATTTTCTATGAAGTTCTGTCAATCAATATTATTGATAATTTTGATTAGTATTATCATTCAGCTTCCTCATTCTAATTTGCATCTTTTTCAAATATAGTAGCGTCTAGAACACCAAACGTTAAAAAATCAAAACTTTCCGAATTCTATATATTCGATCGAGATTTTAGAAAATGCAGTAAATATGTTTAATAGCTTGTTATACAACATTTGCATAAAAAAAGAAGCAAGAATAAAGAAAGATAAAAAACAACATTATTACAAAAGAGTTCAGTGTCACAAATTAGTGAAGAAAACTGTAAATAGAAATGTTAATTAGATTAATAACATTATTGATCTAATATTGACTCAGCCGTGTACAAGATTTTTTTTATTACAAGTGCCCATCTGCGACCACATGACTTCACTGATTAGATACACTAGACAGGCGGGATTTTGTTCCATACCTTTTATAGTTTCGGTCAGAAATCAGTCACTATCACAAATTTCAATACCTTAAGATTATCAGCAAAGATCTTCCAAAGATCTAAAGATTTACACTGAGCGAGCCATGTACGTTTTCACCTTCGAAGAATCGTTTTAGAGTTTTTACCGTATGACAAAAGGGCATTATTTTGCATAAAATCTGTTCACGTAGAGATGCTATCAGAGGAGAAATAATATACAGTTCGATAATATTTTTTACGATGGAGGCCGAAATTGGGAATGTTCATTTTCTAGGATGATATCAAAGTCAGAATTTTGAGAGCTGATTTGCATAGCCATTATTAAAATCAGAATTTTGAACGGTTTTCTATGCCAATATCAAAATCGGAATTTGAGGCGCTTTTTTTTCTCGGCTTTTATCAACATCACAATTTTGAATGCTGATTTTCTAAGTGCATATCAAAATAAATTGTGAATACTAATTTTTGTTGTCACATCAAAATCTCACTCGCTAACAATGGTTCACTAGACAAGCTAACTAACCATTATGCTATGTTAGGTTGTTAAAAATATATGGCATTTGCCGTCAATTGAAATGGCTGTAGAAAATATCAGTTTATCGACTTTTGTGGACATTTCACCATCTCTTTCCAACTTTATGCACTTCCTTGATAATACTGTTTTTCCAAACTGACCGTTGATCCTTTCTTCAGAATTCTGACTACCTATCTGCTCTAGCTGCCTGTTATTCTTTAGTCTGAATCTCTTTCTCAGTCTACAACAATTTGCTTTAACCAAATCCAACAGCCAGTATATACACATCCCGTATCACCTTTTCTACCCTGCCGTTCGGCCACATAGCCCATATATACACATCCCATATTACCTTTTCTACCCTACCGTTCGGACACACAGCCATGATATCCCTGTTTTACGTTTTAAAATATGTACATTTTTTACATGGAGTCACCTATCATCAATTGACTGTTGTATACCGCTTTCATTTCTACAAAACATTTTTATAAAACTCTAGTTTCCGCTTTTATTGTTTTTCTCTTCTAATAAGGATCCTGAATCGAAACAAATTGAAACCAAACCAACATGCTTTTCGATTTTACTGAGATAATTTGAAGTCATTATTACTTGCCTCTTATTTTACTAAATACCTTTTTATTGTTTGCAAATGACTATTATTTTTAGACAAGTTTTTCTTTCATCTTTTTTCTATTAATTTTTATAGTAAATCTTAAACATTAATTAAACCTATGATAATAATCATAATCATAATAATTTACTCCTTAGAGAGTTTTTTTTCAAAACAGCCAAAGCTGATGTTTACTCACTGGAGTTTGAGTGACAGCAAGTCTCCTCAAGTCTCCAGGACACTTCTCAGTATTCTGACCGAACTTAATAATGTTGTAGTTTCGATGGTCTCAACTTATCCTTATATTTCCAAGTTTTCCAGTCCCTTTACAAGTCCTTTCTGGTTGTGCACTAACTATAACTTATATCACCATCACCTTCATGTTCCATAGTTTTTCTTTTGTTCCCTAGCAAGATCTAGGTACTTATCTCTCTTTTCACTTTCTTTTATTTTTATTCTGTGATCCGTCGGGACGACGAAGTCCACTATTCAACAGGTTTTCTTTTTCTGTTGACTATCACTTGCTTTAATCGTCTGGCCGAGATAAGTTAATTTGTTTGTAGCTCTAAATCCCGTCTAATTATCTAGTATGGATCCTGGGTCGTGCATGTACCACTTGTTCATATGGTCAAATTTAAATGTTTTGCACAATTCCCAGTGGATTATTTTACCCACCCAATCGTGTCTAGTCTTATACTCCTTTTGTGCTAATTTACTGCATTCACTTTTCATATGATTAAAAGTTTCCTCTTTAAATCACGGGGTGTCCTCGTGGTGTAATGGTTAAAGCGATGGACTGCGGATTCGTAGTAAGCGAGTTCGTACTCCAGTCGCGCTATTACGTTCAATTTCGGGCAAATATCTTTGGGAAGGGAGTAGACCCCCTTATCCTCCCAGCTATGGGTTAAGTAGTACCACTACTGTTCTTCTAGGAGAATGACTTTGGCATTAAATAGCCTACAAAGGTTGATATGCCATTAAACAAAGAAACCGAACATTTACACCACATAACCTACATTTACCTTTTTTTGTTGTCGTGTCTATTTTTGCTTTTAACATAATTGATACTTATGACGTTGTTTTCCGCTTCTAATAAAAGAGATTCAATTTCTCTCTTGAAGTTTCCTTTTCTTAGCCCTGTCCAAATCTTCTGGTGTGAGATTTCGCTTGTTTGCCGATTGAAATATCTGTACAATTGCTTTTCTTCACATTTTTGTTGTCTAGTTATTGTTCTTCTTTTGATCCTTGCGCTGTTCATGTTGTTTCTGATCGCTGTGATCAGTCTTTTTTTTTTTCACTTTTTTATGTAGTATTCGAGTCGTTTTATCGATTGATTGACGCTATCTTCAATACTGTCGAGATGTCTTCCTCTTTCTTTTCTTGACATATATAGCCTGTCTATATCCTCTCTGGGATATAAGGCCTTGTAGATTGTCATGAGTTTTCTTGCTCACTGGTCCATTTGTTGGAGTTCCAGGCTGGTCGATTTTAAGAATGGTCCTGAGTATCTTACGTGGGAATAGCCCAGGTATTTATCTCTTTAATGAGAATTCGGCAATATAGTTTGGTTTCGGGTAGTATTCTCATTATCCTGAGGTATTCTTTCTTAATCTTTTCTTTCATCTCCACTTGTTTGATGGTGTCCACTTCCAATATTCCCAAGTATTTGTATTTTTCTTTTTCTCTGAGCATTCTGATTTTTTTTAATTTGTTAGTTCTATTCCTTCAGTCATCTGCCGTTTTTCTCTTTTTATTATTAGCGTGGCACATTTTACAATGACTATTTCTATCACTATATCGTCACTGTATATCCCCCCTTCTTGTAATGGGGCTTCCAATTTTTTTTCATTTTTGGCACGCAGTTTGATGTCGTCCATGTTCATTGAGCGGTTGATTTTTTTCATGCAATTCATGAAGTTTGTATCCACTAGTGCATTTCTTAAGTATGTGATTCAAATACTAATGGTGATAATGCTCTCCCAGGAAAATTCCTCTCTGGATTTTTACCTCAGCTAAGCTTTTTCTTCCTACTTTCAGTTCCACTCTCCAGTTTTTCATTGTATTCTTGATAAATTTTATGACTTCGTACGATTATTATTATTATTATTATTATTAAGAATTTTCATTATTGGTTCCAAATTTTTTGTCTTTTGAGACTTTTTTAGATTTTCATCGTTGTTCTTATTTCACTTCTTTTTATGCTAATAAAATTCACTAATTATTTTTGAAAATATCCTGGTTGTGGATATTGGATGATATTGGTATCTCTTGTGGTCTATGTTTCCGAGTATAAAATTATTCGATTTGTTTGTTATAACAATGTGATTTTTTTTCTTCATTTTGTTTTCTTGCGGATTGGTCTTTAAAATAATTCTTAATTGGCTTTGCTAGATTTATTAATCTGTTTGTCTTTTTCTTTCTTTCTTCTTTCCTTTATGCTTTCTTTTCTTAATGGATCGATTACCAAACTTTGTGTTTTGGCTGCCAGGAACTCTTTTACGATTTCAAAATTATTCGACTTATTTGGCACCATTTCGGTGGAAGTTCGTTTTGGATTAAAAGTAATTGTCTATAACGTTGCCGCCGCCGACAACTGCTATATCGGTGAAGGTTAAACGTCGGATGGAGAATAAAAAAATGTAAAAACACAACCCGTTTTTGCGTGAAGACTTTCTTTGCTTTATTCCTTCTGTTCAGGCTGTGGTAACAAAAATAAATGGACAACGAACGTGAAGCTGGCTTTTTTTTGTCATTTCTCGTTTCTTGGATTCTCAATTCACAGAGAACCATTGTACCCTCGCAAATCAACCACTAAAAGAAAAAACACCAAATTACGAAAACCGTTATATATATGTAAAAATGTGTGTTTGCATATATATATATATATATATATAGGGGGTAGCTGTGTATCTATTCTCAAAACATTGCACCTCTATTAACGCTCCGGGTACATGACCTCTTCCAGGTCCCGTCACCATTCAAACTTGGTGCTCTTGGCCCTGGGCGCCAGAACAAACGGATCAGCCTACTGAAAGAGATATTGAACTCGGTGAACCCTTCTTTCTTTGGCTTTTTTCAAAGAAGTAACTAGCCGAAAAAAAGACGAGTTGACAGAGTTCACCATCTCTTCCCGAGCATTCGTGACCCGATACCATCGGACATCGGCCAACTGAGTTTGACTTACATCTAAGACTGCTAATGTTATATTGACATTACTAGTTACGTAGCCAACAAATGGTTACTGGATGGTGCAGCTCAAAAACCGAATTTGGAACAAAAGAGATGGAGGACTAAACAGCGGACGTTGATTACTGCGCAGGAACGGGATAAATGGATCTTCTTTTTTACTGTGAGAGAAACAAACGAAGGGAGGGCCAACCAATAACATCTGTCATTAGTTTTTGAATATACTATTTTTATTTGTTTTGAATTTTTACGTAAAATTGGAATCTGAATAAGAAAAAATAAAGGTACAAAGCTCCATGTTCGATCTCCTTCACCTCACGTTCTTTGATATTTTTGATGGTTCATCTACTCCCCACCAATTTCAGGGTCTTCCACTCCTCGGTTCTAGACTTTAACTGCAAGTCCAGATTTATAAAAAAAAAATCCATAACAGGCTTCCTCCCTTATGTTGCTCATTTGACAAGACATCATCACTCGTTATGTGATCTTGTTTACTCGAAGAGACATTTGTAGTTTCTTGGGTAAAATAAACTGGAAAAATCCATCCCTCTCCATGTCTTCAACTGGTTTGAATTCAGAGTTGTCCCTATCCTAGATCAGTGACTATAACAAGTTTAATCATCACAGTCTGCCCAACTATTACAGATATCTGGCGGGAGAATAGTCGAATTCATACCTCTTCCAAGAGCATTAGCACTACGTGAAATGTACACTACCTCGTCCAGGACTTGAACTCGTGTATCCGAGTCCACTTTCTTCGACGATAACCGTCACGTCACAAAATTAAACGCAGTGTCAGTATATTTATATTTTAGAATCCTTTTTAAATCTAATTTTCAGCTACTTTATATTACAACTCATCCCAGTTGTCATTCTCTGACAGTCAGGGACGACAGGGGTAAAAAAAAATTAAACTGGGGAGGGAACTCAGGGCGCTTTTGCCTCGGGTAAATCAATTTAAACTAATTAACAAATCATACCAAGTCAGCTACAAAGAACCTTAAACTCATCCTTTCTTTTTTCTCGATAGAATTAGGAAATACTGGTGAAATGATTGATAATATTGATCATTTAATATACGTGGTGCATTCAATAAGGTTCCAGACTTGTTTTGTACAGGCGTTTACAATTGTCGTAGACTCTTTAAAAATCAGTATGTTATTGCTATACAACTTATGAGATGACTGACCAATTTTTATGATTTCCGGTTTAAATCAACAGCTATAGCAGGAATTGGAATACACCCTAATGAAGCCTGATTATCACAGCTGGTGAATTTCAAAAATGCAATCTGGACTTTAGAAGAACGATATGCAATAAAAATGGAAAAAATGTCATGCGATGAAAGCTATGACAGAGACAGAGTTCCCAGTGGAAGCATGCTGGCTCTCCCAGACCCAAGAAGGCCAGACAAAGCAAATCCACCCACAAACTTTTGATGATCCCTTTTTTTTACAGAACTGGCATGATCTCCATGCACTGGGTTCCCACTGGACAGACATTCAACAAGGAATACTATGTTGAGGTTTTAAGGGAGTTCAGGAAGAGATTCGGTCGGAAGAGGCCAGCACTATTCAAATCTAGTCTGTGGCATTTCCACCAGGACAATGCACCAGTCCACAACTCCATCATCGTCACAGACTAGTTGACCAAGATGGGCATCAAGACAGTTCCTCAGCCTCCCTATAGTCCAGATTTTGCTCCCTGTGACGTTTGGTTATTCACTTAGCTCAGAGGCTGTTGTTATGAGACAATTGAAAAGATGAAAGAAGCTGTGACGAAGGTCATTGACACCCTCACACAAGATTACTTCCATGGGGCGTTCCAGAAGTTGTTGGAAAGGTACAACAAGTGCATTGCAGCTGGAGGAGATTACTTCGAAGTGGACTAGAGTTTCATGTGTATATTATCAATAAACGTGCATATACGAAAAAAGTCTGGAAACATATTTAATGATCCTCGTATCACTGAAAATTCCATTTTACACCATAGAGATGTTCTTCATTCTTTACATTTATATTATAGTGAAAAGTTATCAATATAATTTTTAATGTTAATATTAATATATTTTTATGCTTCATATTTGTTAATTTTCTTTCTTTTCTTTTTAGGACTTTTACATCTGAATCAGTTCGTGAACGTTGGTGTATGTCTCCAGTGACAGGTAATCATCGGTCTTTTAATAAACAACTCTTTATCTATGCTATCTCTTTCGACTTGTGATATTAAATTTTCAAACAGTAAACATAATCGTATTTTCAGTTATTCTTAAAAAACTAATGGCCTCAATCAACGAGACCTTCATATGTATGCATGTATGTATGTAGGTTGGTAGGTATAAACTATAATACAGATATAGGAAAGTGATAAGACAAACAGAAATATATCTTTCTAATTATTTACTTGTTAATTTTTAATCATTCGCAGCTATTTTCGACGTTAGGATATCATCAAGAGAATTTCTTTAAAAAAAAAATATTCAAGAGTATAAGTGTTGATATATGACAAAAGAAGCAACGAAAAATGAATCAGTAACGTGTTAATCTATATCTATCTATCTATCTATCTATCTATCTATCTCTCTCTCTCTCTCTCTCTCTCTATATATATATATATATATATATATATATATATATATATATATATATATTTGTAGATTCTCACACTGGCAAACTCACTCACACACACACACACACACGCACGCACGCACGCACGCACGCGCACATACACACATATATATATATATATATATTGACATACATACATACATATACATATATACGTACTTAAATACACACACATATATACGCACATACACAATGTATACGAAAATATACATATATATATATACATGAATACATATATATGCGTATATGCATACATATACATATATATGCATTCATATACGTGCATATATATATTTAAATACATATATATATATATATATATATATATATATATACTTACGTAGGCATACACATATACATATATATATGTGCATATGTATATATATTAGGGTAGGTTGATTTTTCACTTTTTTTTAAATATCAAAAAGAATAATGCACTGAAAGTTGTGTATATACCTATTAAATACTCATACCAAAAATTAGATCTGAATCTTCAACGATTTTTTGCTAATTTGTCATGAAAGATTTTGAATAAACACGTAGTGAAAAGTCCTCGATTTTGCCAGATTTGGCCAAAATATTGATGTAAAAACCAAACAATTTCAGTATTTAAATTAGGAAATTTTATTTTATTTTATGGAAATATAATAAATAAATTATAACAAAACTTTAAATTGAAAATTGAACCCCTACCCCATCCTGCTTTACCTGTGTCGAATCTAAAATGCTATTATTCAAGCAGTAATATTCGAATATATTGAAAAAAAACTTTTTCCTGATATGAATTGAAATACAACAAATAAACAAATATGGAAAAACAAATAATTGTTTAATAATTTTTAATATATGGAATCAAATAGTTCCATATATGAGCCCTTGGATGAAAACGCTGGTCTCAATTGTTGGCACAAAACTTTTCCAAGTATATGCTGGTGCCTTGCTTCAAAGCCATACACGGATTGAGAAGCCTCTGTCACTAACTTAACTGCCTGTTCCACACCTTGGGAATGTGAAGGGAAATCTGGCAAGTTAATCTTTTCACCAGTTAACAATCAATTCTGTAATTCATCGTCAGAAAAGTCTAGTGTGAGTGGTGGCTCACAGACTCCATTTACTGACAAATCAATTAAATCAGTCCAGTGCACAACTTTAAAGTTGATATTGGGATCTTTTAAAATCTTTTCTTGACTGGCTTCCCTCTTCTGAAAGAATATAAAAAATAATTTGAGTTTAATTTTTAAATGCAATTTGTTCTGCTTTAATAATATTTAGTGAAATCAGATGTAATCTTTAAAATGTTTCAATAAATTGGCACAAGTACTTCAACCAGTTTTGTATGAATAAATATAAACGTACCTAATGGCCAAAAGTCTTTTTATACCCTCTTCTCTCACTTCAGGTTCATCAAATTTCACCATTGAAAATAAAACATTCTCCAGAAGTAATGCCAAGGCATTATACTGGAGTTTTTTTTAATGTAATCCTTTGAACCTCAATTGGTTTCTTTCGTATCCTGTCAATCATATTGTAAATATAAATTTGCTGGTGATGGAACTTGTTACTTTTTTTTATATCAAACCAACAAATAGCATAAACATTCACAATAAAATTTACCAAACTATATAGTTTGGTCGAAAGATTCTGTGGATATGCCCCACGAGTCCATAGGCACATGAGCCTGATGGCCAAAGTTAACCACCTTGCCTGGTTTAATGGACCAATTTTCCACGATGCAAATCTAGGGTCCACCTTAACCTCTTGGAATACCAACTGTATATTCATAGAGTAGTCTTTGGTCACTACTAAGACTATCCATATCTTTCATTCCAAAATGAAACTCCAGGGGATTCTCAACAGCTGAAAAAGATTTTGGGGGTAAATTATGGCAATCATTTGCACATAATTTACCCAATTGACCATTGAATGTAGTGTGGCTTTTTGTGGTGCCATCTAAATGTTTGAATAGAGCTCTAAATGGAAGTTCATTTTGATGTAAGGAGCAACCAATTGTGTGAAGATTTCTTTTTATTTTTTTCTAAAAGTGTAACAAGTCCACCTTTACAGCCTGTATTTGTATTCGTGTTGTCAACAAGGACAGCCTTAATAGTGTACCAGTTGCACCAATATCAGGAAGAACCCTGTGAGTCAAATATATACTCTCATTTGGTGTCTCCTTTGTGATTGTCTAGTGGCATTCAGGTCCTTTGGCTTTTTTCAGAATTTTACTTCCATTATCCTCCATTGATTCCTTGTAGTGAAGTGTGTTTTTTTCCTCCCGTCAACTCGGATACAAAGAAGATTCTCCACATTTCCATTATGCTTTTCATAGGCACTTGTTTTCACTTTAGCCTTTGCTCTATTTTACATTTATCCATATAGATATTCTTTATATCTATATTAGGGATAAAAAGGCCAATAGCCCTCAAATCCAAGAGCAAGGCATGGGCAAGGCTGGCTCCATGATTAGAAAATATCACCCCTAACTAACTCAAGAGCATACCTTGGAATTTTTGTGATGTTATAAGGCACTTGGAGAGGACTATCTAGCTGTTTATAATCCTCTGTTTCATCACTTGGAGAAGATGAGTAAGAATGGGAAGAATCACCTTGAACATATAATGTTGAAGCTATTGGTGAGGATATCTTCATCCTTTTTTGTTGGCTTTTTTGTCACAGGGCAATTTTCTTTGGTACATTTGACATTAATATTGTCACAACTTAAAATTGGCAGGTTGCATGAACATGATGACATATAAAAAAAATGTATCCAACTTTTCCTTCCAGAATTTTGTTTGGCCAGCAGGTAGATGTTTCCTACTTATTTGCTTTGCCTTCTGAAAGCATAGAATTTTCACCTTGTTGACAACACTGATTTCCTTTAACAAAGGCAAACGAGGGTTGACAGCCTTCCAAATATCTATCACATCCTTTGCTATTAATTTAGAAATACATAAACAAGAAAGGTGGAGATAAGTGTTCATTAAAAAATAGCTGTATTGAATTATTTTTCGACACGTTTGTTGCTCAGTTTTATCCAATGGTGATGGTAAACCTGAAAATTTAATTGCACCTTTACTTCGAGTGGAAACTCCAGTGTTTTTTCCTGCCATTTTTTAATCAATATATCTGTAAAAAGAATATATATATATTGTCTGAAAATACACGAATATGTTTTAAACAAATTGTAAATAAATTTCGAAATTCATTAAAAAACGTAATAATGTTTACTTACCAAACAACAGTATTGTATTGTTTAGTTCCAAAATTAACTCGTAAACCGACTTTTCACTTAAAAAAAGACTAAATTTTAAAATATAAATAAATTACAATAATCATAAAGTGTTTAAATATTTTAATAGTATGTCTGCTTTGCAAAATATATATATTTGCGTTAATTATAAGGGTAAAAAACATAAACAAACCGAAGTACTCCGGAGAGATATTTACCACCGGTGAAAGCCGAAAAAATATCCAGTAAATAAAACGAGGTTTAGTAAGTCATTATTTGTATTTTAAACTATATATTTTAATGTATTTTATTTTTGTTTTTGGTCATTTAATTAAACAATATGAAAATGGATAATAAACTTTAAAATATCAATTATTTAATAAATTTTATTATTTAATTTTCCTTTAGTCTCAGTTTTAGTTTTATGGATGCAGGTTTCTAGTGTCACAGATATCACGACTAAAATCACAAAATATTATGTCTTTAAATGTGATTTCACAAAAAAATACAAAATTTTGGGAAAAAATATTTTGCAACTTTCACCGTGTTATTCTTTTTACAGTTCCCAAATCGACCTACCTTAATATATATATATATATATATATATATATATATATATATATATATATATATACGTCAATATACATATATATACATACATATTTATGCATGCACGTATGCATACATATATATGCATAAATATATATTCGTACAAATGTATGTTCAGAAGTAAAAATATGTACATATAAATACAAATACATATATATATATATATATATATATATATATATATATATATATTCGTCTTGAGGTAAGGGTGAAACAGCATGTTTCACGAGGAATTCGTGATCGAGATACATCCAGGCATTCGCAAAAGTTAGATTCCGTCATCTGTGAGCATTTGAGTGCTACAAATACCTGTGCGGCTAATTATAATGATGAGTGCTTTGCAACTTTGCACAGAGGGAGGACCAAACAACATCTGAACGTCCTCGAGACAATTTATATTTTGTTTAATCGCCCGTCTCTGTGTAAGCAGAATCCAAGGCACTCATGACACCTTCTTGGAGATATTTCTGGCAAGACTTGGGGTCTTCCGGCTGTATCACTTGAAAAATCACCGAATAAAAGAGCTCTTGTAGCATTTATAATAAAATATTCCCTTTTTTCCTCCTCTTCTCGTCTTTCATTTATATCTCCCTACTACATATGATTTCTTTAAGTATTTCATTATATATATATATATATATATGATTATTTTGGCAGCATTTCTGCATTAATACATAACTGATTAAACAATACAGACATCCTTTGTCTACACATTTTTTCGAGTCTCCGCATTGATTTTGATATTCCCCGGGATGTAGTTAATAAACCTCCTATAATTAATTGATTCCCAAGTACTTCTGCAATATACACACCCCTGATGATGGTCCAAGATCAGGCACAAAGTACAAGAGAACCAATTAATGACGGGGGGTTATCAACCAATTCCCGCTTGATACCATAAAATAGATGGAAAGGATCAATACCAAAATGTGTAGACATAGGATATCTATATTTTTTAATCAAGTATATATATATATATATATATATGGGTGTGTGTGTGTGTGTGTGTATGTATATATATATATGAGCTTATTCCTCAGTAGTTGCAGTTTATTCAACAATGTGAACGAGGGTCAATGTCTGTGCTGTTCACGGTCCGCTGGAATAGCGCTATCTATTTGGAATCTTCAGCAAGTATTTATAGGATGTCCTCTTGGTTTACCTTGGATGTCATCCGTTTGTTTCGTCGATGATTTATGACTACTAGGGTGTATTTCTTCTATTTTTAGTTTGGGGCCTCACCTACACAGACATTTTGATAGATATCTGAATTAGTTTTCTAGTTTTATAAAACGTGTTAGTGTCGACATAACAAAAATACTCAGGTATGGCTCTTCTTTTTGGGTGAGTTTCAGAACTTTTGCAACGATCCTAGGACATACACACACACACACACACACACATATATATGTATATATATGTACATATTCACACCCACATATACACATATATATGTGTGAGTGTGTGTACAGTGTATATATATATATATATGTGTGTGTGTGTGTGTGTGTGTGTGTTTGTGTGTGTGTGTGTGTGTGTGTGTGTGTGTGTTGTGTAATGGTAATCGTCATTGGAAATGGACACGGTGACCAGGCTGATTGCATTTCCCATAGCACTAACACCCATGGGAAAGGTAGGAATCCAATTATTCTCCCTCCAGCTATGGGTAAATAGTAGGGCAGACTAGGTTCTTCAGCCTTGGTGAGGCAGCTAGTCTAGGAGAAGGAAAACTCTGAATTCAAACCTGTTAAACTCCGCTTAAAAATTGACCTTGTGTCATATCCTGCCCGAGCGGAGGGGTTGGTAAATATATATATATATATATATATAATCATGATCTTGTCGTGCCATCAGCACGGATATCCCTGACCCTCTCTTGCCACCCCTACACAACTCCTCAAACAGGAATGGACATCTAACAGATTTCACGCAGGAAAATAGATTAACATGTCTCAATACAAACTTTCAAAAAAGGGAGGGAAAATTATGAAGCTACACATATGCAAATAATGCCAAAGCACAGATGGACTACATCTTTATAAACAAGAAATGGAAAAATAGCGCATTGAATTGCGAGGCTTAATCATCATTCGAAGGTGTATACACCGATCACCGAATTGTCAAGGCAAAATATGTTTGAGCCTACGAAAGAATGCCACCCGAACAACGACCACCATACACTATGACTGGGGCCTTATTAATAACAAGGATATTAGAGAGAAATATGTAATAGCATTAAGAAAAAAATTCGATGCACTACTGGAGAAGACAGAAACACATACTCCGAATGACGAATATGAGAATTTCGTCCACGCCCACCTAGAAGCAGAAGCGAAATCCATACCAACAAAAAATAGATCTAAATCTACAGTCCCATAGGAGACATTAGCGGTTAGATAAAAACGTGCAGACGTACAAATACAATATATATATATATATATATATATATATAGTCATCCACAGACAGATCTGTTTCGTTCTATCAGACACTCATCAGTGTGGCTAGACTGTAGCTTCCCATAGCTGGGATCGAAATCCGGTTGACTCAAACGCCAAGCCAAAGCTTCTAACCATTCAGCCACGAGGAGACATTAGCTGTGAAGTAAATTTTAAACGATTATGAATCCCAATTACTATTGTTTACATACATCCGTTCAACGGCTGCCGAGACCTCAATTCATCTAAGAAGAGGCTTGCAATGAACGCTAATGGCAACACAATTACTTCTTCGGCAGAGAACCCAATCCCATATATATATCTTCATGCAGCTGTGTTAATTGTCATTGTGAACTTTTTTGTATGGGGTGACCAAACGTCGTGAAACCTACATAATTGTCCATGTATTTATCTCTACTGTTCAATGAAATTACCAAATAGATTTTAAAATTTCCAACCTACTTTACAAAGTATTTCAATGGAAATTTTGAAAAAATACTTGATTCCATTCTTGTACGTCTCGAGATCCCTTCAGTATCTACCTATAATTATACATGCATGTGTGCATCTATGTTACAGACATACATGAATGAGAAAATGAAAATAATGCTCAAAATTCAATTTATATGTTTTGCTATGAGGAAAATTTCATTAGAAATGAATAATTATTTTATACAAACGAGTTCTACACGAGAAAAGTTGAACTTTGTTTTCGAATTTATTTTCATTTTAAATGTTTTTTTAAGTTAACTTATTTTGTGATATCATGTATTGGTAATGTTTTGAACCTCTGAAGACATTTTATAAAATATAAAGAAGGATAAATTCAAATATATATATATATATATATATATATATATATATATATATATATTAGCAGCATTTCTTCATTAATACAAATTTCGTTGAACATAATAGACATTTTCTGTCTTCATATTTTCTTGTTGATCCTTTCATATTGCCGTATTGATCTTATAGTATTCGGCGGGTATTGATTGATATATTTTCCATAATTGTTTATTTCCCAAGTACTTTCTGCCCGGTTTTGGGTCATCATCAGGGAATGATGTATTACAAAAGTGATGTAACTTTTGTATGCACATTACTACTTTGTAAGAAGAGCAGAAAGTACTTGAGAAGTAATCAATTATGGAAAATATATCAATCAATTTCCGCCGAATACTTTAAAATCAATACAGCAATATGAAAGGATCAACAAGAAAATATGCCGACAGAAAATGTCTATTATAATCAACGAAATTTGTATATATATATATATGTATATATATATATATATGGTACTTGAGGCCGCGTTGCTTAGCTGTCGGCATTATAAGGTTAGGATCACGGGTAAAGTGGAGCAATCCAGGGAAAGGATAAGCGCCCTTCCCTACACTTCGGAGTAGCATCTATTGAAAAGGGGGCCTTCGGTTAACCCTCGACTAAGGTCGCCAACTTTACTTTTATATACATATGAAAAAAATAGAAAAACAAAGTAATCGAAATGTGATGAATTTATTATAATGGAAAGTCAATGTTTCAAACGTTTCGCTTTTAAATAGCAAACATCAAAAATTCTTTTCTCTGGAGTGTTTAGGCATATTTTTGCTTTTATCATCTTTAAATCCGTTCTATCTGTTAGAAGTTCTACACATTTAAATATTGCCTGTGCCAATTACTAGTCAGTTTTTCAGCTGTGAATGCTGATTGAATGATTGAACGGTTATATGATATATCTTGGCATATTTTTTTTCTTTTCTTTTCCTTTATGTTTTTATTTCATTAAAACATCCATCGCTGTTCTAGTAACACTCTTTTCGCCATCTTGAAGTCCTCATGAATGTTTACTAAAAGTGAAATGTTTTAACGCTGACTTCCCATTATTATAAATTAATCACTTTTGGATTAATTTGTTTTTCTATCTTCTTTATAATGTCGGAATTGTTTCCATTATTTGCTTATATATATATATATATATATATATGTGTGTGTGTGTGTGTGTGTGTGTGTGTGTGTGTGTGATAAAAGCAAGACGCGTTTCTTTATGTCATGTCTTGTGTAGATTTCATTTTTGTCAAATAACATTTAGATTTGGTGATGCTATCCTTATAGTTAAACATATCAATTTGATTTTCCGTTTCGTCTTCCGTTTCTCTTACTGTCAGATTTTATTCCTAATATAATTTATATACATTTATATGCAAGGTGTCTGGAACGTTTGGATTGCTATCGGCGGAGGTGGTTATATAGGTACGTGTGTATGTTTTGCTTCATGTTTAGCAGGCTGGTTGGTTGGTTGGTTGGCTGGTTGGTCGTTTTTATGGTATATCAACCTATGTAGGTTATTCAAAGCCAAATCCATTTTTATACTAACAAACAGTTGTTTTTCAAACAATTTAGTTAAGCATAAGTACCCAGTTCAATTGTCAAAAACATTTCTCTTTCAAGTTATTCAGTTTAGTCAAACAGTTCTTATTAAAACAATTCAGTTAGTATAAGTATAGTTTTTATTTACACAGTCAAATGTCAAAACAGTTCTATTTCAAGCAAGTTAGTTTAACGTAAGTACACAGTTTAGTTCTATTTGACCCATAGACCCTATCGGGTGCTACCACTCCGGGCCAGAGTGGACCAGGGAGCGATGGCAATTAAGGGATGCTCCGCATTCCCCAAAGCTCCAGAATTACTGGAACCTCAGCATCCGATTTTGAGTGTTATATCCAGGACACTGGTTGGAGGATCATACCTCTCTTCAGAGGTGGAATCGATTTATTCTACAGCCCCAGCCGAATGGCCCTTTATGTTTAGTTGTTGAGGTAGTTCGTGTGGTTGGGTGTACATTTTGGTAATTATGCGTGTTGATGTATATTTTGGTGGTTCGAGTGTGTGTAAATGGATTTACATTTTAGTGGTGGCAGAGTATATGTTTGATGGTGAGTGGTCGTATATTTTGGTGGTGGTGATGTTCGTGGATGTGGGTATGTTCTTTGGGTGGTCGTTTGTTTGGATGGACCTTTTTTTCTGGTGATGGTGGTGGAGCTAATCATGGTGGTCATAGTAGTGTATTGGTTGGTGTACGTTTTGATGGTTGTGTTTTTATGGTTTGATTTTGCTGTGTTTGTGTGTTCATAAACGATTTAAAAACAATTATTTTAAAAACCGGC